>VUQS01065854.1:7881-27678 GCA_015108495.1 Heterochromis multidens | reverse complement strand
ATTGGCCTGCCTGCAGTCCAGATCTTTCACCTATAGAGAACATTTGGCGCATCATTAAACAGAAAATACGTCAAAGACGACCATGAACTCTTCAGCAGCTGGAAACCTATATCAGGCAAGAATGGGACCAAATTCCAACACCAAAACTCCAGAAACTCATAACCTCGATCCCCAGATGTCTTCAGACTGTTTTGAAAAGAAGAGGAGATGCTACACCATGGTAAACATGCCCCTGTCCCAACTATTTTGAGACCTGTAGTAAGCATCAAATTTGAAATGAGCTCATTTTGTGCATAAAATTGTAAAATTTCTCAGTTTAAACATTTGTCATGTTTTCAATGTTCTGTTGTGAATAAAATATGGGCTCATGTGATTTGGAAGTCCTTTGGTTTTCATTTTGTTCAAATTTAAAGAACGTCCCAAGTCTTTTTTTGTGATTAGCCTCACTGGTATATGGTTTTCTAAAGGCTGCTATTTAGTCCCAGTTCCGTGACTGTGCATGTGGAACAGCTCTTACTTTCACTATTAAATATATATTATATATTATATAGCTGTGAGTTCTACTGTTGATTTTTATGATTAGAGTTCACCAAATGTTTAAGTGACCTCCGATCACATCATTCAAGGTTTTTTTTCCAACCACCTTTCTTCCTCAAAGATAATACTTCGCCACTATCCTTCCAGGTTTTAATAATGTATTGGACAGTTATCAACCCACTTTCAGTAGGTTCAGCAGTGTCCTTGTTTGATGCAGGTCAATAATTTGACCCTTCTGAAACGAAGTAACATGTTTTCCACGACTACGGGATATGTCTTCCAACATGGTTGTTTAAGAAATGAGAAGCTACTCATTGCACTGGTCCAGGTTTAAATAACCTGTTGCCAGCTGAAACATAGTAATCACTAAGCAAAGTGCCCAAAAATGAGTAATTTGGCACTATGTGTTCATTCATATTAGTTTTAAATAGTTTTTCAGTGAAGACCAAATCATCTCATTGTGGCTGGAAAAGGTTTGTGTAAAAAGGGCGGAACATTTGTTTTCCACGTGCTCACACATAAACAATTACAACAGATTTTGTCCCTTTCTTGCCAGTGATAACTGGGTATACCTCATTATGCAGCAATATTTCACTGTTTAACACCCTTTGCCTCAGGTGTTGATGTGTTTATTGAAGTGATTTACAAACTATACATTAATAATGAACAGATGATTCACAGATTATACATAATTTAAAGGTTCCTTGGAATGAATGTATTGATGTGCTACTCCACTTTGGGTTACATAAATTCTAGCAAAAACTATGCTTACAGAGTGTACACCAAGTCTGCACTCTGGATGCATTTTCCTTCTTGTGGAACTGAAACACACGAGCACACACACAAATGCACATTTATTTCCATTGGGAGTTAGTGAAGCTCATTACAGACTCAATAAGGGGCTCTACGTAGCTGCAACAGTAGTCAAGTTCATTATGTTAAACTCTTTTGGTAATTTTCAGAGGAAATTATGTTCTATTTTTGTCTGTGGCTACTTGCATGTTTGTGACAGGCAAAAATGGAGCAGGTGTTATGAATTAAAAACTTGGTTTAAAGACCTTTTTGAATGCATATACACACACACACACAAACACTTGTAAGCACTCAAATAAACCTTTATAGACACCAACATCACAGGTATGTACCAACTAGCACACACAGATGTTTGCAAATGATTTATTACCCACCTTCCACCACTCCTCATTAGAGTCGTCAGTGACCTGCACCCGATCACCAGGACTAAAAGAGATAAGACAAGAGAGAAGATGGAAAAAATGTGCATGAGGAAAGAGGTAATTGAGGTGGAGAGGGAATGGAGACAGGGAGACAATAGAGGGAAACATGATGGGAAGGCAACAGAGCAGGAGGGGAAGAAAGGGGAGCTGAGTGCAAGCACAAAATATTACAGTTATCTAACTGCCACAGAAAGCTGTAGTGTACCCGTGGTAGCAACACTGTGGAGGTTAAAATTTGGATGAGTCTTTGTGCCTCTCTGCAGAGGTGACAGAACAGCTGAAAACAAAGTCATGAGGTCTACATGAAATATGACTCTATAGTGTCTGCTGCAGTAGTGAAGGCTAGACCTGATCTGCAGCCAGCCTGGCCTGCATGCTAATGATGCTACCAATTTTTGATGAGACTTTTCTACACATACACAGTATGCCCACTGTCCTAGATACACAGGGAGAAAAGCTGTCCCAATTGCATTTCTGTGCATCCAGTCTCTTGGGTGTCTGCATTCACAGCTGCCCTATATGATCATGGTACACACACACACACAGTTTACACACTAGTGTGAGATCATATTTCCTAGGTGACTGGCACGATTCTGCTCATGAAGCTTCTCCTATGAGCACAGTTAAAAATGTAAATGTAAATGTAGAGTTTGGTGTTGGGAAGTCTTTTTTATAATATATGTATAATATTTGCATTATACAAACTTTTTTTTTATTTCTGCATGTAAATATATGTTGAACAGTGGAATTAACCAACTTAACTAATGTCTGTGGAAACAACAGCTTTGCTTAATGACAAGAAAGTACAGTTTTGTAATCTTTCAAGGTGGCTCTAACTTAACAATACTAGTAATTTATAACGTTTACTGTCACTATTGTCACCTTTACATATATATTACATTTTACATGTACAGTATTTCCTGACAGTATGCAGGGTATCAGAAACAGTAGCTAGTTTTCTTTGTAAAAGTCCTAACAATGCCTAATGGTGAGATTAGCTGCTATTCAGTCCCAAATAAATCTATGAAAAAGCTACTCAAAGATGAAACACAAGCTACTACTACATACTATGCATATAATAAGTAAAAATGTTATCGAAATTTCATCCATTTCCGTCCATCCATCCATCCATCATCTTCTTCTTCATCTTCTGTCAACTACTCCCTTGAGGGGTTGCTACAGCGGGTCATCTGCCTCCATCTCATCCTATCCCTAGCATCCTCTTCTGTCAGAGTAACCCTCTGCATATCTTCTTTCACTACAACCATAAATCTTCTCTGTGGTCTACCTCTTTTACTCCTGCCTTGCAACCACATATTCAACATCCTTTGTCCAATATATCTACTAACCCTTCTCTCTTTTCTGTTCAAACCACCTCAACCTTGCCTCTCTAACTAACCTTGTCTCCAAACTGCCCAACCTGAGCTGTCCTTCTGATATACTCATTTATAATCCTGTCCCTCCTGGTCATTCCCAACAAAAATCTTAACATCTTCAACTCTTCCACCTCCAGCTCTGTCTTTTTGTCAGTGCCACCATCTCTAAACCATATATTACAACAGGTCTCACTACCATCTTTTAAACCTTCCCTTTCACTCTTGAGCCTTCTGTCACAAATCACCCCCGACACTCGTCTCCACCTGCTCCACCCTGCCTGCACTCTCTTCTTCACCTCTCTTGTGCACTGTCCATTGCTTTGTATGGTTGACCCTAGGTATTTAAACTCATCCACCTTCACTACCTCTGCTTTTGCACCTTCACCGTTACACCTGCCCTCCCTCTCATTCACACACATGTATTCTGTTTTGCTTCTCTCCAGAGCACACCTCTACCTCTCCAGGCTCTCTTCCACCTGCTCCCTACTCTCACTACAGATCACAATGTCATCTGTGAACATCATAATCCATGGAGACTACTGCCTGACCTCATCTGTCTTAACCACTTATCCTAAAAGGGCTGCAACCTGTTGAGGTGAAGCCTATCCCAGCTGAATTTGGGCAAGTGCCGGGGTACACCCTGGACATTTTGTCAGTCCTTACCAATCAAATCCTAATTACTGTAAAGCCCCCAAACACCTACAGACCCTTTAAATTGTACAATCAGGAATTTTTACGTTCACGCTCCTGTAAGCTGTGTGTAAGGTGTTACAGTCGAACCACCCACACTCATCATCGCTACAAATAAATTAAACATTGATTAGATGACTGAGATTCTGCCCACAAAAAAATCATTACAAACAATTACTGAAAACCACTATACCAAACAATTTAAGTTGTTTTTTAAATTTCAAATTTCTTTTAATCTTTTTTGTAGAATTCATGGATGCATGTACTGATTTTTTTCCTCAAGTAAAACATCATTAACTTGTGTCCAGAATATGGTATATGTTTTGACTTCTGCCATCCATAATGGTCAAATCCAGACAGATGCAGAGAGAAACAGTGGTTCATTTGTTCATATATTGCACATTGTCTCACACACACACAGCCACAGCACAGATGGCTGTTAAGAGTCCCCCCTTTGTGAAGGCTATCCCCTAATCATCTATATACTTACAAAAACACCTTCACACACACACTCTGTCCTCATTTTATTACATAGTTCTTTTTTTTATCATCTTCCTTTCTCTTATTTGGGGTTTTACTTTGACAATTGCACTTTGCTTTCTCCATCTGTTTTCTCTCTCTCTCTATGATAATCTTCAGCTCTGCGCCATTTCCCCTCACACATGTCCTCCCTTTCATCTCTCAGTTGTTCAGTGTCTTTATCCCCTCCCCTGCTGGGAACACAGCTCAGTCACTAGTTCTGCGTGGGGACAGTGATGGGCTTTGAGTTTATAATTAGTCGTCCTTAAGGGCGCCCTGGCACCGTCCTTTGCAGATGGTGGGGACATTTTCATCCTGCAGGAATAACAGTCGGGGCAAAATACGAACAAAGACCAAATACATTTACACACGCAATGTTGAAAAAACAATAGCACACAAGCATTCGTGGACATGCACACGCATATAGCTATAAAAATGCTTGCACATACTCAGGTTGTTTGGCTATTACTCACTGTAGTTCCAGGTCATTTGGTTCCTGAGGCAGAAACTTGTAGAGCGCTACATAGGTGTGGATGGAGTGTACTTCAATGCGCTTGGGCACCTGGACACAGGGAGGTGAGGTAGTGAGACAGAGATACACGCTCGAAGAGTAGAGCAACAAGGGATGAAAGTCTGCACAGGTGGATTAAACAGAGCGGTACCTTCTCCTCTGCAGGAGTCTGAGTCTGCTCGCTGCTCTCATCTACCTCCTTTTCAATCTCTGACTCGGGGACAGGAGTGTCTGGAATCAGTGAGAAAATTTCTTAGAAGTCGCCAAACACACAAGCCCCTTCACATAAGCACTCGGGCATGTCATTTTGTTTTTTTTTTTTTTACAAGCAGCCACAGTAAATCTCTCTCACTCACAGAAAGTCATGCACAACACAACATCTGCATAGACACACATAGGCAAGGGCATGCAGCACATGTGCATATCCATATACATGGAGGCACGGACATAGACGTCTTTACCCCCTGTCTCCTGAGTTATCTCTTCCTCCATGCTGCACTGTCTCTGCTGACTCTCCTCTCCTCCCTCCCCCTCAAATAAGAACATAGAGAAAAAATAATAAAACATCAGCACCAGGGTGTCAAAGAGGATGCATTTGATAGTAAGTGACCTTGTCATGTATTCATGTATTCAACAGGTTTTGGAGATATCTACATCTCGCAAAATGTTTTAACATTTTAGCAAGTATGTGCATTCATTTTTTGGTGGAGATGTTAGATGAGAGGATTTCTATCACTCACATATGTACAAACAAAGATATAACATGTTGGTGAGGCGGGCTGTTTGGACCGATGTTGAGCTGAGGTAAACATCTCTTGGCTGTTGCTTCATATTTGCTGCTTATAAGCTGTACACAGATCAATCTCAAATATTTGTAGCTGAACTGTTACTTTCAGATATAGCAACATTTATACAGGGTTTACAATTTTGATCTAGATGGCTTGCAGCTGTTTTTTAGAGGAGTCGGAGAGCCTTTTGGATGAGTCTCTCTGTTTATATTATGACTGAAATAGCTAGATAAAAAGACAAGAACATTCTTATGTTAAAGATTTTCTTCCAATTTAAAGGCTGTTCTTATAATATCTAATAAATCTTAATAAACGCTTAATAATTCAATAAAAATCATATGCACCCTTTATTTAAGGGTGTATGATAAATTAGTACCTTAAGTTTTTACAAAATATGGTTTAACAAGGGAATATCACCAACAGTTGTCTCAACATAATAAGTAAGTTGGCTAATGGACCGGTGTTGTTTATTGTGTTAAACACACAGGACTGAACTGTCCTCTACCCCCACCCACAGGGCTATGATGTCATACCAAGCTGCGCGTTGGTGATTCTGTCAAACTGCCAAAACTGGAGCGGCTCATCTGTGCCAAGGACGTCCCGTAGCGCAAGGCAGCATACACAGGGTCTACACGCATCCGTGGAGCCTCTGAAACCACACACAGACACGTAAATTATTCACTAAAAGACTCCGGACACACTACAATCAGGGCTACACGCTGAGATTACACTGTACATCATGACTATTGTGCCTCTGCCAATCTGGAGGAACCAGGGAGTCTAAATATAACTGCTGTAACACAGTCAGTCCTGAACCAAAGTGGCCTACTTTAGATCTGCGAGGACAGCAGCCAAAAATGAAAAAGAAATCAAGACATTCCAATAAATTAACATGCTTTGATTTATTTAACTTAGTGGCAAGAGATGTGTCTTAGTTTAATATAGTTTAATAGCTTTAACAGATGTGGAACTGTAGAAAGAGTAGAAAGGGAATAAGAGATGAAATTTAAAATATGGAAATCTTTTGAAAGTCTTCACTGCTACATTTCATGTAGACAGCAGTGCTTGGGCGCTATCACACTATTTCTGAAGTTTGGAATTAGATTTTTCAGCTCGTTTCCCATCCAGTTCAACAGAAAGAGGGTAGAAGGATTTTGCTGCAGGGCCAGATGTGTCTGACTGTGTGTCTGTACAGGATGAAGTCGAAATCATTTGCAGTTTCATATTGAAGTCAGTGCTTCAATCTACAGAACAGAAATTGTGAAGCAATGTGTTATTTAGTATGATTAGTTCAGGTATTTAGAGGTGATAAAGCTCATTTCACTGACTGTAGCAGGTTCATTGAAGGAGGAATTTCTGCAGAGAAAAATTAATTGCAGAAGAGTAAATGATGGGATGGGAAGCCAAGCTTTGAGACTCTACACTCCACTGCTCCATATAAATAATTATTTTTTAGCATGTATATAATCTTAAGGTTTCTTTTCAGAGTGGAAAGATGCTTTTTATGTAAAGTGGCTTCAGAACTGTTTTTATTATCATCAGTTAAGCAACTACCACGTTCTGACCTGAGAATATTATCAGTATTCAAAATCAAGTCCTCGTTAGCTGCTTTAACCTTAACTTTTAAACTGAGAAATAAGTCCTTTTACACATTGCTTTAACCATTAATAAGATCAGATGAATCAGATGTGCTCAGATGAATCATCACTGCGAGACTGCAACTTAGACCATTAAGTTCCTGCAACTGCCAGACTCATAAATGAGGTTTAATATGAGACAATAAATTGTGGCCAGGAGGTAGTTGATGGGAAATTATGGGGGTCTGTGTGTAAATACAAAATGAAAGTTGTTGTCCGATACAAATGTGTGTAAACATTTTACCAAGCCTTTTGTTAGCATAATTATGAGCACACGCTGCAATGTGTGATTGTGAGCTTGTCAGGTTGCAGTCTCAGCTGGCCCTGGCAAAGTCCCAGGCATCATGGTGCTGAGCTCGAGGTGATGATGGAGTTGTAGGTTCCTTGTACCCTGATTCATGAGTACTCCAAGGAAGTGACCGCATGGGGTGCTGACCCTGATGTGAGGCATGCATTATAGCAGATGAAGGACTGTATCAAGTTCACAGGTGTTCTTCCAAAGGTATGGCAAAGAAAAAGAAGCTGCCATTCAGAGGTGATGATGAAAGGAAGAACAAATTAAAGGACCTTTAATCCAGTGGTTCTAAAAGCAACTTGTACTATTATAATTTCGCCTTCAGTGGACAAACAGTGACACGAAAATTGAATACAACTGATTAAAAATGTAATATTCTTCACAATTTATTCCCGGTATTTACTAAATGAAATAACGTGGATGTTAGGAAAGTTTGGATTGCTATCAATCAGAAAGTAGGCAGCATTTCAATGTTTATGAAGATTTTAAACATGCAACTGTGGTGCCTGTCTAATAAATTAATCCCCTTCACTAGTCCAAGGATATACAGCACAACTCATAAACAGAGATATAAAAGCACAAACATTAGAACTTATAAATATTTATTCACATACTTTCAGCGTAGAGACGGTCCATCAGCCTCCAAGAGAAACTGAATTTGTCTCCTTCTCTTTATCTTTTTCCACTTCACATTCTTCCGTTGTCAGGCGAGGTGAAGACATTTCTGGTTTTTATTACATTACATGCACAAGTGCAGAAAAAAAAATCTAAAAGTAAAGCCCAAAAGGCTGGACAAGAGCAACATCACGAAACAAAAGCACAGGGACACAAGCAACCAAACCAGCGGACTCACTCATACACGCACATGCACACTCAGACTGTGCTCACCTTGGCTTGGCTGAACTTCCTTGACAACAGCCAACTGGTCAGTGACGAGCATTGGCGAGCTGAAGTTTCGCTTGAATGCGCCCGACTAATGGAGGAGAGAACAGAACAAAAAATTTTATCAGCTGCCATAACTTCTTATTTATAGACCCAATACATAAAGATGTCTCTTTGTAGTGGTATTTAAACATTCATATGCATGATGTATGAAAATTACTAAAGTGGAAACATAAGAAGACACACCGACATACGCATGAGCACATGCAGAGTGGTTCACTTGCTTGAGGAAAGAAAAAAAAAATATCCAAAGCCAAGTATGAGCTCTCTTTGCTGCTAATCATAAACAATAAATTCACTCAACCACTACTTGTGGGCACATGGCTTAGACACAGACATGGACATGTGATTCTCTGTGTGTATGTGTCTGCACGACTGCAATTTCACACTGAATTAAGCACAGTGAGAGTTTCGGCTGAGATATCGGTTTGTCTTTGCCTTGACTTGCAAATGAGCCACTCACTTTGTCATAATATGTTGAAAAGAGTAACACTCAGTGGATCAAAGGCAATAAGTGGTTACCTTTGTTGTTAAAAACACACCCAGATTGTGCTCTGATGATATTTTAGCTTTCGCTGCCCTCATCATTCCCCTACCTTTCCCTCTCTCTGTTTGTGCACCGCTGTCAAACTGCACTGAGCTCTCTTCAGCACAGCGCTCTTAAAATTTTCCAAGTGGCTCTGAGAAGGTCTCGCCTCTTGCTGCATGCTAATGTCCTCTGCCTTACACTAGAGGATAAACACAAAAGCCCTGTTTGAAATCGCTCCCAATTTTCTGCCTAGTGAATCATTCTCACCTTCCACCATTGTCCTTCAACCAGTGTCCATATGCAAAAAGTCATAATATTACATTTTTGATAAGAAAAAAAAATCCACAATGTAACATCTAACCATTACTCTGGAGGTGTGTGAAATTGGCAGGTGTGTGAAAACATAAGCAGATGGAAAAAAATGTAATTATAAAGTGATTTTAGATACTGCTAACTATCAAGTTGTGTTGGCCCTAAAGGGGAGGTGTTGTGATGAATTGCTTTATTTCAGTAGCATCAGCACTTCACAGCTTTAAAGCAGCACTTTTCCTTCTGCCATATGTATCTGTGTTTTTCAGCATTTTAACTGAAACTGCACATATGGTGAGCAAGAATGACTCTGCCTGCAGGTCAAGAGTGTTTCAATGTTTATATGTGTGAGTTTGTGTGTTGATGCAATAGCCTAAATGTTTTCGATGTGATACAACATTGATTCATCTGCGTTTTTTTCCATTAACGCTGAACCTAAAGCTATTCTATTAAAAACATCAAATTAATTGCAGAGTGCTTTGAAAATAATGCTCAGGGTTTGTGGTCAGGTTTTCAAATCATGCTTGTAATCTAAACTGTGTGGGTAATATGGCTAAAAATGTTTGGAGTTTGCTGGGAAACTGACCATCAGATAACAAATCTCAAAATAAAATCTCTGCCTCAAAACACTTTTTCTAACATACCTTTATTCTCTTCATCATTCGTAAAAAGATTATTCTTTGTTTTCATTTGCCACTGATGGTACCTTCTATGGTTTCTGTTATTTTAACTGCAACTTACTTAAACAAATAAATTATTTAGAAAAAATAAATTTCACAAAGACCAGTTAACAGTCGCAAAGTGCTGGCCTTGCATCTTTTAAAGGTGGTTAAATGCCTATTTATTAACATTATATCCATCCATCCATCCATGCAATTTGTCACATTTACAAAGGATCAGTGCCAGAACTTTTTATGGACTGAACAAACAGGAATTCCTGTTGGACAGAGTCAACCCATAAATTCTCCATGTTTCCATTTCCAGCTAAGCCAACTACCTTCTTACTAATTAAAGTGATTATTTATAAGAATCTGAAACAAATTACACATTTTAGTAACTTCTTTGTTGCCAATGTGTGAGCAACATAACTTGAAAAATATGACCTTCCCTAATTGTCTACTCTGTTAATGGGGTCCACAGGATGTGGTTTCTGAAAAATACACATAAAACCATTGAATAGCATTTCTTTGAGGATATGTTCAGGTTTTTAAAATAAAAAAATAACCTTGTATATTTCCAATTAGTGTGACTGTTAAATCCCTACAGGTCACGGTAGCTTTGCACTCTCCTGCTTTTGTAGTAGAGATTAAGAGAAATGAGGAGTTGCAAAAAACTGCATATATAGAGGCTGGTTCATTGCCCCTCTGGGCCTCTATGCAGTCCTGTGAAAAACTAAGTACAGGCAATGATTCAATTGCTCGTAGAACTACCTTTAGCAGCAATAACAAAGTAATTGTTTTCAGTATGACTTTATTAGTATCTCGGATCCATGTGGAGGAATTTTGTCTCACTCTTCTTTGCAATGTTGCTTCAGTTCGTTAAAGGTTTGTGGGCATTTGTTCGTGCACAGCTCTCTTAAGGTTCCCTTAAGGTCTGGACTGTGACTGGGCCATTGCATTTCCCTTTTCAGCCATTCTGTTGTAGATTTATTGCTGTGCTTGGATCATTGTCCTGTTGCATGACCCAATTTCAGCCAAGCTTTAGCAGTCAGACAAATGACCTCACATTTGACTCTGGAATACTTTGGTATACACAGGAGTTCATGGTTGACTCAATAACTGCAAAATGTCCAGATGGCTCCTGTGACTACAAAACAAACTACAAACCGTGTTTGACAGTTGGTATGAGGTTTTTGTGATGGTGTGTTTGGTTATCTCCAAACATGGCACTGTACATTATGGCCAAACATCTCCACTTTGGTCCTGTTGGTCCAAAGGACATTGTTCCAGAAGTATTGTGGTTTGTTCAGATGAAACTTTGCAAATCTTGCAAATCTAAGCCATGCTGCCATGTTCTTTTTAAAAAGAAGAGGCTTTCTCCTGGCAACCTTCCAAAGAAGCCCTACTTGTTCAGGATTTTTATAATTTTACTGTCATGAACTTTAACATTTAACATGCTAACTGAAGCCTGTAGAGTAGCACTTGGTTTTTTGAAATTTCTCTAAGCCTGGGGTGAATTTGCTGAATTTGCACTCCTGGAAAGATTGCAGCATTGTGTTAACACACACCTGAATAAGCCAGACCAGAAAACTGCCAAAATTTCTGCTTTCATACAGGTGCTCACACTTGCTGATGATCAGTTAATCAAGTGCATTAAGGGTTTACTTAGTTTTTCACAGACTGCATAGAGTCCTGTGTCCCCGAGTTATTTGGCTGTATGTAAACACATTTATTTCAATTAATCATTTAAATATTTGTTTTCTTACCAAAAGTGAACACAGCAAGAAAAAAGTAGCCATTATATTCTTGCAATCCAGAAAGAAACAAAGCCAATGTTGTATTTTTATGTTTCCTAATCATTTCACAGAAGAAGGTGGTTTATCATAGCCACGGCCTGAAGTGAAGTGCAGTGGAAAAACATGACAGCAACAATCACTTTCCACTAAAGACTGCTAAATTAGAGACAGTCAGTTCAAAAGAGTGGTGTAAACAAAAGTGTTCAGTCAGTGACTATGCTGAGAGAAACTCTCAGTGCTATAAATGAGGGCAACATCAAACTCTATGTGTGTATGTTTCGCACCTTCCCATGACACGGCTGCTGCGATAGTTCTGAGGTGCACCACAGGTGAGCAGCCATTTTGCACGTTTTACACCGTAGAGCTTGTTTGGAGTTTCCTGCAGAGTGGGACAGAGATGAGAGAATGAAGGCAGGGGACACAGACGTGGAAGCAGCCACAAAAAGAAAAAAAAAACAGCAGGCAAGAGATCTGCACTCGGCAGAAAGTGCTAACAGAACAAAGTGGCCCTTAGATGATATGTGCAGGTTTTTCTCTTTTCAGGTGGAGAATGAAATCAAACCCTGTCTCAGTTTTATCAGGCTGGCACTGTGAACAGAGCTGACACTAACAGCTTCATAATGAACAGCTCTTCTTGCAAAACAACCTGGAGAGATTGGAAACCAGCTGGACATATTTCAATCATAATCGATTTGGCATTGAGTCATTTGCGTCTCTATTTTCAAGTATTTGAGTGCTAAAGTCTCTTGAGAATCAGGTTGTTTTCTTCTCATTTGTTACGTGTTTAGAAATCCTTTTTTCATGTTTTAAGGATTAAGGAGTTGAGTCCTTATTATCCTAGAAAACAAAGATGACTGATTTCTGAATTTGTTACAGATGGGGATTACATCGACAGGTCTGTATTAGAGCAGAAACAACAATCAAATAAATTGGATGGCTCAGGAAAAACACCCGTTTTACTTTGAAGAAAAATAAAATTACTTCAACAGCTTATGAGAAAGAGGCTACACTTTGTTTCGGGACTGCAAAGGTACGTCTAGAGCGAAGTGATGCGTTACATAAATAAATCCACTAAGGATGCAAAAAAACCAGCACAGCAACAAACACGGGGGAGCAGGTTGGAGCCTGTAATCAATCACAGTGACAGGAAGTAGA
The DNA here is from genome assembly GCA_015108495.1 of Heterochromis multidens. Taxonomy (NCBI): domain Eukaryota; kingdom Metazoa; phylum Chordata; class Actinopteri; order Cichliformes; family Cichlidae; genus Heterochromis; species Heterochromis multidens. Next base: position 14,700 of record VUQS01065854.1, on the reverse strand, counting down.
TTTAGCAGAAATACTAGAAGCTAGTAGCACTTAGAGGTGGCAAATCAGAGATAAAAGCAGTCACACATCTGCACCGAAGTCCAGCTTTAACTGAATGACATAAATGGAGGAGAAAAAAAATTAGGCAGTGATGTGAAATTTAAAAACTTTCCTTTTCTCAAGAGACCATTATTATTTTGTTTATTTTTACCACTAGTCTAGCTTTAAATAATTGGACACCTTAAATGTGCTTATTTTCTTTCTGATGGGGAGCTATATGAGAAGACTGGCACCAGATATATAGTTCCTGTGCTTTCGAATATGCAAGGGTCTGCTTGGGTTTGAGTGATGTAAAAAGGCTCCATAATGCTCAACTGCACTTGCCTCCTTCAGGCAAACTCCAACTGGACTTTGGAAAAAAAAGTATAATAGGACCAATTACTTGTCCATGTTTGCTTGCTTGTTTACGTGGCCAACTTTCTCATCTCCACAGGAAATTTAAAATCACGTTATAGCACAGTGGTGATAAATCATAGGTCCTAAATAATCATTTAACATGTTTTTATCAGCACAAAACTGAAAGTTTGTCATATAAACTGGCCTCTAGCTTTCATGAGTAAGAGTAGGTATGTTAACAAAGACCTTGCCCTGCAAGAATATCAAGCACCTTACCCACTATCATGTGCTTGCAGTGCTGGCAGTTGGTGGGCTTTCGAAAGACATGGTCCTGGAAACAGTGGGTAATCTGAGGTCGGGGAGGCTTGGTGGGCAGTGATGGAGAAAGGCTGAGCGAGGGGGAGTGGGAGGAGATGGAGGGGTTGGGGCTGCGAGATGGTGAAATGGATGGTGACCGGTCACCAACAAGGGGAGAGCCAGGTAGCAGAGGGGGGGATGGAGGTGGTGGGTCAGTGATGAAATCCGGGGGCAGGCGAGCGTCACTGTAGGACCTCTGGAAGAAGTTCTCCACGCTCTTACTGCGCATCATGGTCTTGAAGGACAATGAGCGTTTTAGTCTCTGGAGCTGCACGCACAGACAAACATTGACAGACATGGGGACAAAGATGGTACATTAAAAATAAACACAAGATAAGCAAGAAGCAATAACAAATGTCCAATGTGCCCTCAGGACAGCACAGGCAATATCCCGGCATTCATAAACATTACATTCTGCTCAGATCAGTTCACCATGGGGAAAGAGGTTGACTTATGTAATGCAATATCACCTCATAAGGAAACAGCACATTAATAACAAAGCTACCTTCAGTGAGATCGAGTTCATATTTTTAAAGGGGTGCTTGTGCGTTTGGTTAAACAAGATAAGCTTTTCTTTTTAAGAACACCCAGCATCTTACACTGAGCACTGCTGTGTGTAATTGGTACTCGCTTAGTAGTAGTGACAGAGGGACTCTTGTGATAAAGTGAAACAAGAGTTTACTCAGCCTCATCATCTATCAACAGCCTATCATAAGGGCCCTTAAACTGAGCACTGGCTCCACTGAAGGTGCCACATGTTTGCAGGGAGCACACACGGTTGAACTCACCAAGAATATGTGTAAATATGCAAATACACACGTATTGCATTCTTGCTTAATAAAGGGTTACAATGCAGCACCCAGACTTTTACCACGGAGCAATGCTGTTATATGTGCAGCATGTAGTTTGGCATTATGAAATACAGTGCATCTGGAAAGTATTCACAGCAGTTCACTTCACATTTTGTCATGTTACAGCCTTATTCCAAAATGGACTAAATTCATTTTTCACCTCAAAATTCTACACACAATACCCCATAATGACAAAGAGAAAAAAGGTTTGCTTGAAATTCTTGCAAATGTATAACAAAAATTAAGTATTCACAGCCTTTGCTCAATACTTTGTTGAAGCACATTTGGCAGCACTTACAGCCTCAAGTCTTTTTGAGTATGATGCTACAAGCTTGGCACACCTATTTTTGGGCAGTTTCTCCCATTCTTCTTTGCAAAACCTCTCAAGCTCCATCAGGTTGGATGGGGAGTGTCGGTGCACAGCCATTTTCAGATCTCTCCAGAGATGTTCAATCAGGTTCAAGTCTGGGCTCTGGCTGGGCCACTCAAGGACATTCACAGAATGGTCCTGAAGCCACTCCTTCTTTATCTTGGCTGTGTGCTTAGGGTCGTTGTCCTGTTAGAAGATGAACCTTCACCCCAGTCCGAGGTCCAGAGCGCTCTGGAGCAGGTTATTATCAAGGATGTCTCTGTATATTTCTACTTTCATCTGTCCCTTGACCCTGACTAGTCTCCCAGTTCCTGCTGCTGAAAACCATCCCCACTGCATGATGCTGCCACCACCATGCTTCGCTGTAGGGATTGTATTGGCCAGGTGATGAGCGGTGCCTGGTTTCCTCCAGAGATGACGCTTGACATTCAGGCCAAAGAGTTCAATCTTTGTTTCATCGGACCAGAGACTTTTGTTTCTCATGGTCTGAGAGTCCTTCAGGTGCCTTTTGGCAAACTCCAGGCGGGCTGTCATGTGCCTTTTACTGAGGAGTGGCTTCCGTCTGGCCACTCTACCATACAGGCCTGATTGGTGGAGTGCTGCAGAAATGGTTGTCCTTCTGGAAGCTCAATTTTGAGTGTTATGGCAAAGGCTGTGAATACTTATGTACATGTTACATTTTTGTTTTCTATTTTTAATAAATTTGCAAGAATTTCAAGCAAACCTTTTTTGCTTTGTCATTATGGGGTATTGTGTGCAGAATTTTGAGGTGAAAAATGAATTTAATCCATTTTGGAATAAGGCTGTAACATGACAAAATGATCCCACACTGCTTCAGTAATGTTAACGATGTTAACGTCCAGGCTCTAGGGAGGCCAATCCATGCTGATAGTGTTCCACTGTTTTTCTATCCAGTTATGCTTTTACTGCATTGGCAGTGTGTTTGGAATCATTGTCATGCTGAAAAATAAAGCCATTGCCAATCAGAAGCTTTTCAGATGGCATTGCATGGCGAATCAAAATCTGATAGTACTTTTCTGTGTTCGTAATTCCATCAATTGTGACAAGATTCCCAAAACCACTAGTTTACATTTAGCTCCAAACCATGACAGAGCCTCCACTGTGTTTTAAAGAAGGCTGTAGACACTCATTGTTGTACCTCTCTCCCGACCTCCTCTGTAGATATTGATGAAAATTTAAACGAAAAATTTCAAATTTGGATTCATCACTCCATAAGACCTGCTGTTACTGATTTTCAGTCCAATTCTTGTGTAATATGCATACCTTAGTCTGTTCTCCCTGTTATCCTTCCTTAAGAGTGGCTTCTTGACATGGATCAACTGAAGAGCCAAATGCATCTCTGTGTCAGATCTTTGCTGGATTTTTTTCTTAAGGAAATGACTTTCAGATACTGTTCATCTGCTGTGGATAGTTTTTAGGCTTGACACTTCTTCTTTTGACCTCCACTTGTCCAGTTTCCTCAGTTTTTTTTAAAGGACAATCTGCACACCATGCAGAGATATTCCAAGTTTTCAGCTAATAGCTCTTTGGGAATAACCTTGTTGGTGCAAAAATACTATTTTATGTCTGCACTGTATGTGCAGGCACTGTATGTGCTGATAACAAGCTGGGCGGCCCCTCTCCGTTTTAGGTTGGAATGGTGTCCGTTATTTCCAAAAAGAATATCAGATTTTGACTGTTCAAACAACTGGACAGATTTGTACTTTGCCTCAGTATATCTTAAATTCCCCAGAGATGGTTGTGGCATGCTTAGATCATGTTTAGAATTTTTTCTTTGCATGATGGAGTTTTAACTTGGATTTGTCTGCCCACACAGCCTTTCACTGAGTCATGAACCTCTGCCCATTTTTGCTTCTGAGTGACTCAGACTGTCAGGGATGCTCCTTTTTATACCCAATCATGTTACTGACTTGTTACCAGTTAATTTTATTTAAATAAAGTGTTTTAACAGTGTCCAAGCTTTTGTGGAAACACAATTATATAAGTGGTAGTGACCAAACAAGTTCATTAAGTTCACTGCATTTCAAAAGCTCAACAGTCAAATGATAAAACTTCACATCAACAGGCATCACATCAGTAATCTATGGCATACCTAACATTGATTGACTAGATAAATGCACGTTTTCTGACATTTGCCTCCAGCTCTGTGTACGGTAGATGATGCTAGTTTCCCAGGGGATAGACACACATTTGTTACCCTGACATGGAGTGGAAGGGGTAACACAGTGTGAGGGTGTGGTTGTGTCGCGGGGAAAGAATGGATCAACACAGACAGACAAGCAGACAGATCATCAGCAGGCTACATACACTCTGTGCACATGCTCTGTCTGTCTGTGCTCATTCTGCTCAGCACCAAACATAATCACTTAACAGGGACATGTTGTTTACAGCTCTGTGTGTCTGGGAATAAGATATGAAGACAGTTTGTCTATTTGACTGTGTGTGTCTGTGTGTGTGAGGAACACATCAATGTAGTGCAAAAGAAACAAAACTGTAGGAGTGTAACTGAGTGTACATTTGCACACTCCATATGCTTCTTCTATTTGTGAAATTATTTCCCTTTATTAGATTACATTGATGAAGATGGGGTATGCTGTGGACTATTACAATTCATTACATCTCTGTTAGAGATCTGTGTGCACCCAAGGGTGTTATTCTCATCATTTTTGTTTTACAACTTTAGAATAAAGTACGCCACATTGATAACCAACTGCTTCGTTAAATACATATAGTCTGGGCAAGGACATTTTGCAGGATCTGAATTCCATTTCTTAGCTTCTAGTTGAGGATTTAGGGTTCCTTATTGTAAGCTGAACCACCGCAAGCATTCATTCACCTATTTATGGCAGCTACTTAACACACAAGTGTTGTTAGCTGCAGGCAATGTGCAGCATGTCTTCCGTGCTGCTTATGAATGCATGTTCATAGGCAGGCAGCCTGGATGCAGCCATTTAATGTGTTGAATGAATATGTGCGTGTGTTTTGTGGGTTTCAAACAAATATGCAGCACTTTGATCCTACTGCATGACTTAAAACTTTTAATTTTGGACTGTTTTGGAGATGACTTTCACTTTGTTGTGTGTTGTCTTTTTCTACACAGATGTCTCCGATTACCTGATTTTAAAAAAAGACAAACAAGCATATAATTTGTGCTTAATAAATAATAATGAGCATCTATTGTGCTGTGGTAAGTCACATTGGTAATTCATTTATTTACACTTAGAGATAAAATACATCCAGTGTTGAAGCAGGTACTGCAAAACCTACTTTTTTGCAACCTGGTAACCCAAATATTTTCTTATTAATGACTTATAAAAGATTAACAAAATGATTCATGAAACATTATAATTTATAAACTTTATAATGAGGTGGAATTTATTTTTAATCATGCTAAAAGTACAAAGTTCCTTTGATTTCATACTTTATGTGCAGCATAACAGCCTTGAGCCGACCTCTTTCAATCAGAGTTGTTGAGTGCTGGCATAACAGCTCCGGCTATGGAGCACATGTCTCAATTACAGCTAATCTAATCATCTGTCAGTGTGCAGGCCTGAAAAGCATTCCTGTTTTCTTCCATTTGAGCATTATCTGAGAGCATAATCCTTCTGAGTCAAGGCCAATGTGACACCAAGTATGATGTGGGGCTTCAGTGCACATTCATGTGCAGCACCTCACATGAGGTGAGATGCTGATATCGATGAGTCAGAGTGAAGCAATGTATGCCACAAATGACAAAATGGTTGTGATTTTTAATTTAGTCCCAGATGTATAATTGAATATTGATTATTGATTTTATGATAATGCCTGTGACCTGCAAAGGGACCTGCCTTAGTCTTCTTGTCACTTCTTCCCCAACTGCACTTCTGCAAGGATTACACAAACCATTTCAGCTGCAAAAGAAGCATTTGGGTCAAGTATTGCCTGCTAATGTTCCTCCCTCAACTTTTCTGTGACTCATAAATGACTAATAATGTGATACAAAATGCAAAATATTGCACAGATTTACACACATCTGCAGAGTCAGTCTTCTTCAGGCAGCTCCAATCTCACTGCCGCAGAGCAGACTGACAAGCTGTCTCAGCAGACCTGTAAAAGCCCATAATTTTCACATCTTCGATCCATATTATACCACCCCCTGCCTTTCTCACATGTTGCCAACATAAATGTACAAAATCAATTCACCACAGGGGAACAGCGGGGATTGAGGAGTCATAATTCAATGATAAGACTTTTATTTCACTCGAATATGGTTCTATTGCCATCAAAATTTAATGGGGCCAGACTGAGATATTTATGGGATGCTCCAGTCTGCCCAGGGGTCAAAACTCAACAACAAAGGCTTTGTCCCACTGGGAATGTGAGGATAATATAGGCACTCTGGAATTTGGTGAGATGGTCTTGGCGGGGTTTGCATCACTACCTTTCAACGCTTAGAAATGTAACAACAGTAGGATTACTTTAAGTCAAAACTGGGTAGGTGTGCATAGGTGTTAAAACTTAGCGATTTTTGCTATTTTTTCCTTGTTCCCTTTTTTTCCCCCATCACTCCTGAAGTGTGCCAATTTCCTGCTGTGCCATCAGCACTAGAAGAGGGAAAGTGCTGCACAAATTAGTGCAAAAAAACAGTCACTGCAACAGATCTACATCTACATCCAATCCTTTTGTGAATGGCATTAAAGTCAAAGCCAGTATTCAACAAAACCCATATGACCTGAAATCAATATTTTAATTTGTCTAGCCTTTAATTTCCACTTTAATCATCCCCAGCTAGTTGCTCTACAAAAAACTAAGTACCTTTGTTTGGGTTTTTTTTTTTTTTTTTTGCCTGAAAGACTTTTTTTGCAC
>VUQS01065840.1:8429-19050 GCA_015108495.1 Heterochromis multidens | reverse complement strand
ACTGAAGCCTCATCAGAAATGGTCTCAGTGGAAGGGTGGCTGTCAAGAAGCCATTCTTGGGAATCAGGGAGAAAAGGCTGAGGTATGCCAAATTACACAAGAACTGGACTGAAAATCAGTGGAAAAAGGTCTTATGGAGTGATGAATCCAAATTTGACGTTTTTGGTTCAAGTCATTGTCAGTAAGTATGGAGGAGGTCAGGAGAGAGGTACAGTGAAAGTCTACAGCCATCTATAAAACACCGTGAAGGCTCTGTCATGGATTGGGGCTGCATTTCAACCAGTGGTGTTGGGGATCTTAATGGAATTATGAAAATAGGGTAGAACACAAAAAATAGGGTCCGATTTTGATCCACCATCTGGAAATTGAATGTCCTCCAAGAAGCCTGGAGAACTAATTCTGAAGACTACTTCAAGAAATAACAAGAAAGCTGCCTAAGAGAGTTCAGGCTGTGTTGAAGAATAAAGGTGGTCATACCAAATATTGACTTTCAAGCTCACTGGAATTGTACAAACTCTGTTTTTGCCTTATATGCTGTATTTCCACATATGTTTCAGATTTTTCAATAAATCACTGCACATATTTCCCATTTTCCTAGCAAAATCTAAAGAAATGAGGGCTTTGCACAGTACTGAATGGTCATTTCTGCATCCATAAAATCAACATGTAGGCAGACAAAATTTTAAAATTAAAAATGAGACTTCACAGTGGCTATGTTTATCTTTTATATACAGTCTATGATTAAGACACAGTTTCATATGAGTGATATTCACCGTGATGTGGCTGGCATTGATGTAGTCTTCCTTACCCTGCAGCACCACTCTGGTAGTGTCATCTGAAAGTAGAGGAGGACAGCAGTGTGAGAGGGTCACAACAGAGCTGTCAGCATATCTCGGGCTCAGCCAATTAAATTTCATGAGGAGTCACAGCAGAAAGTTCCAGATCAAGGTTAGAAAGGTAGCACAGAGGTGGAGGTGGGAGGGACTCAGGGCTGGGGAAGCACCCGGCTGTGATGAGAGCAACAGCAGGGTATAAACAAAGAAACAGTCACCATAAGGAGCACTTACAAGGCAAAACATCCCTATATCGATTCTTCTCCATGTTCTCAGGGAGCCGAGCACAGCTCAGTGTCAAACCGGGCTTCCTCCTGTATAAATTCTAGAAATTACAAGCACGTAAACACACAGAGAAACATACACAAACAGAAACTACAAATTCCAGGCCAATCACAGCATCTCTGCTTTAAATCTTCATGGATCGAGTTCAAGTGAAGATTAGGGCCAGCATCTGTTCAAAAACAAACACTTAAAAGTCCATTATGATCCCTCATATAATCGAGAGGGACAAACTAAATCCTGCTTAAAAAAAGACAAACACGCCCGCTCGTGATTCGTTCATGTGTATAAACACAGTACACCTTTAAATACACATCCACTGTTCGGCTCCAATTTGCATTTTAAATACCTCAAAATGGAAACAGAGTGAGCCAGTCTGTATCCCCCTCTCTAGATGCCTCATTGATTCCTCCAGTGTGGGGGGCCGCTCCGACGGACCAGGTGAGCGTGGCTTGTCTTCCTGTGGTTGGATGTTGAGTGTGAGGGTGGGCAGCGAATGCAGCAGGGGTGTAACCCGGCCAGGACCTGTATTAGAAGGACAGTTCAAGGCTGTAATGAATATTCATCGAAACATGACAGACAGAGTGGATCACATGCTGTTTCAGCACTTTTCTCTAACAGCTACACACACACACAGACAAACCTTTACGTCTGATAAGCAAGGTCAGCTGCCTGGTGTGCGATTCTCTGCTGGCTCGTATGAACATGACAACCTGGTCGTGTGTGTGTTCAGAAATGTCTCGACCGTTGATTAACACCACCAGGTCTCCCTCCATGAGTTTGGGCTCACTTTGATCTGCCTACAAACAACAGAGAGTCATTTATAATCTAACTGCCATAGCGATATGAGTGTAAACGTCGGCCTATGAGGTGATTTAAAAACATTATCACTATCATACACTTTGTCCACCGGAGACGTATGCCTCTTGGTCACAATTCTATAAAAAACAGCCAATCACATGGCAGCACCTCAGTGCATTTAGGCATATAGACATGTTCAAACAGAGCATCAGAATGGGGAAGAAAGGTGATTTAAGTGACTTTGAACGTGGCACGGTTGTTGGTGCCAGATTATATCAGAAACTGCTGATCTACTGAGATTTTTCCACACAACCACAGTGAATGGTTGGAAAAAGAGAAAATATCCAGTGAAGGTCAGATCTCTGGGTGAAAATGCCTTGTTGGGGTCAGAGGTCAGAGAAGAATGGCCAGACTGCTTCGAGCTGATAGGAAGGCAATAGTAACTCAAATAATAACTCGTTACAACCAAGATACGCAGAAGAGCATCTCTGAATGCACAACACGTTGAACCTTGAAGCAGATGGGTTACAGCAGTAGAAGACCACACCGGGTGTCCCTTCTGTCAGGTTAGAACAGGAAACTGAGACTACAATTCATAACGGCTCACCAAAATTGGACAATAGAAAACTGGAAAAAATGTTGCCTGGTCTGCTGTAAGTCTGCTGTAAGTCTGCTGTAAGTCCTCTGCACTCAAATGGCCTCCACAGTCACCAGATCTCAACCCAATAAAACACCTTTAGGATGTGGCAGAATGGGAAATCCACATCATAGATGTGCAGCTGACAAATCTGCAGCAACTGTGTGATGCTGTCATGTCAATATGGACCAAAATCTCTGAGGAATGTTTCCAGCACCTTGTTGAATCTGTGCCATGAAGCATTAAGGCAGCTGTGAAGGCAAAAGGGCATCCAACCAGGCATTAGCAAAGTGTCTAATAAAGTGCCTGTTGAGTGTTTCATCTAACTTTTTAAACTCTTAAATATTAAGAGTGACCCTGACCCTGAATTGGATAAGTGGAAGAAAATGGATGGATGCATGGAAATATTGCCTGGATCCTCTCCCAGCTGTCGTAGGGTCACTGTCACCAGTCCATCACAGGGCTAACACAGAGAGACAGACAACCATTCACACTCACACCTACGCCAATCAGAATCACCAATTAACCTAACCTGCATGTCTTTGGACTGTGTGAGAAACTCACACAGGCACACAGAGAACCTGCAAACTCCACACAGAAAGGCCCCAGCCAGCCGGTGGATTCAAACCCAGGACCCTCTAGCTGTGAGGGAGCAGTGCTAACCACTGCTCCACTCTGCCGCTCTACTATTATTTAATCATTTGAAATTATTGGATGTGGCAGTGGAGTCAGGGCGTGGCATCAGGGGAGGCCAGCCAGCACACCAGGCTGGCATGAGGTAATCAGGTCTCCCCTATTTGAGCAGGATGCCGAGTCCTGACAGAGAGGAAAAAGTGTGAGAAAAGAGAAGAGTGGAAAGCAGGCAGGTGAAAAGTGGCAGCTGGCGAGCCGTGCAGCAGCTGACAAGTCACGGGGGCGGAGCTGGAGATCCGGAAGGCGGCGAGAGCTAAGCTGGTGACCCAGGAGCTGGGAAAGCTGCGGGAGCTGAGCTGGTAGCCGCGGCGGCTGACGAGCAGCAGGAGCGGGCTGGAAACGTGGCTGAAAAGCCGCGTAAAGAACAACGCCGACTGTAACAGCGCAAGTGCCAATAAAAACGCACTCGTCCCGGCAAACCTGCCTGTCCAGGGTCATGTTTGTTACATTGGACTAACCACGAAAATTTTTACATTTCTATTCTAATTTTTTCTACCAATTTTCCCCTCAGTCTGTAGTCTAAACCCAAAAATATCACACTTTTCCTATTTTTCTATCATATTTATACAGTTACAGTGTTGAATGTTCATATTAAACATGGCCAAAGTTTCAAACACTGCGGTCAGCGTGTGTAAAAGTAGCCATATGAGGTAAAAACTTAGGCGTGCGATGACTCTTAATACTCAGTATGTAAAGTATTTAGTGCTTGGCACAGATTTCCTCATTTTGTCATCTTAGGAGGCATAATTACAAGGAAGAAGAACTCATCAGCTCCCAGAATAAAAATATGGGACTTGAAATGAGCATAATAGGGTCCCTTATGTTTTCTGTCTGGTAAGACAAAGATCATTAAAAGCGTCACATCCTAACACATTTCAGAAGCTGGCACAAGAATATTCATTTAGATTTCATCTGATGAATCAACTCATCATTAGAGCTCTATTTCTTTATAAATATCTAACCACAAATCAAGCTTAACTTCTTATTCTGTGTTATAGCTCGTGGTTTTTTGACACAACTTCGAGGAGCCGTCTGAGTGCATGCTTACCGGCGAGTCGGGTTTAACATGCGATATGGCTAGAGGCATCTTCTGATCAACACCACCCTAGGAGGAGGAGAAGGAGGCATTACAAAATTAAACAAAATAAGAGTGGAGCAATAATAAAACAAAACTCTGCATGTGTGATGTGAATAACAAGCTCTCTAAGAGAGAGACCCACCTTAACATTAAAACCAAACTTGCCCTCCTTATCGGGGGCAATGCATATTAGCATCAAGTCGCCGTCACCGGGAGCACCCTGCATAGACGAGAGCTCATAATCAACACACACATGCTGAATGCACATACATGCATAAATACACAAAAACACACAGAGAGCTGATGGTGAGATAATGGACCTTATTGAATTGGGGTAAGTTGTCCTCGTCTGTTATACTGTCATCAGTTTGCAAAGAAATGTCATCTGTCCCTGTGTTATAATCACCAGAAATGCTGAAAAAGATTAAATAAAGATGTATTTTTTTTATTTTGGATGAACTGAAAGCTGTGACAATCAGGTTCACATTAATTTGCAGGACTGTTATTAAACTGCTTAGTAAACTGTTTCTGTTATAAGTGATACTAACTGCTGAGGTGAACTCTGCCCCTCACTGGCCTTGGAGCTGCTCACAGATGCCCGGTATGTGTAGAACACATCTTCCCCCTCTGACATATCTTTCAAGTCAGTGGTCAGCTCCATTGAGGATGGGCGAGGTTTACTGATGCCATGGCGAACTCGAGGACTTCGCCTGCCACAGAAAGGAGAGAGCAGTCACTTTTTTAATCACATTACAGGGCACAGCACAAGAGAAGCGTTAATGTTGCTAACTGTACCAGTTGGGGGTGCTTGGGGGCGATCTGGAGGGCAGACTCTTGGTCTCCAGGTGCTCCGATGACAGCGACCTCCTCAGAACTGGGTTCCACACCATACCCCCGACCACTCGCTGGCACACTGGCCCACTGCAGTTGAAGATAAAAAGACAAAACATTTAAAAATTTCTTTGCATTTATGGGAATAAATACCTCATGCATATCCAAGGCTCACCTGTCAGGTTTACTGTTGCCCAGGCCCAGGTGCTGTGTTATCAGCTTTCTGTAAGACTGAATTGTTGTGTTTTTTAGTCTGGAGCTCCTGGGAGTGCGGTTAGAGGAAAAGAAGCAGTGATGATCCACACAGGACCGCCAGAAGTTCTTACAGGTCTTGGGGCAGTGCAGAAGTAGAGACACCTCACAATCCTGGGTTTCTCCCTGGAACATGCACAGTTTAGGGTCTAAGTAGGTCTTTATACTGTAACTGCAGCATTCAAGGTCACATCATCTATGCTGTGCAACTTAAGCTGCTCAGGTTGCAGTTTTACCTGGCAATAAAAAAAACCTTCAATTCCCATATTTTATGAATGAATTATTACCTGTCAAACAGAGAAACACAGAAAAAATTTGCCAAAATTATAGAAATTTAAATCAATGCCATATTTCTGTGCATCTGTGCAAACAACAGAGAATAAAAATAAATCATAAATCCCCATGTGCCACAGAGAAAATGGATTTGCCAGCCAAGTGTGTAGAGAATTTATTCAGGGCAGATTTCCAAACTATTAAGAACAAATACTGAAAGAGGGACTCACGTGTTTTTGTTTCAGGTGTATATCAAAGCGTTTCCTCTTAAATGAAATCTTGATGATGTTCCCCCTGCATGGAAACAAAAGGACTGGATTGGTCAAAAGTTTATAAATTACAATTCCCATTTCTTTGAAAAAAATTTCAAAGATAACACAGGCAAGGTCAGGCATAAAATAGTATTTTTGCACCAACGAGGTGATTCCCAAAGAGCTATTAGTTGAAAACTTAGCATATCTCAGCATGGTGTCCAAGGTGTCCTTAAAAAATGTGAGGAAACTGGACAAGTGGAGGACAAAGAAGAAGTAGCAGGTCTAAAAAAACTATCTACAGATTATGAACAGTATCTGAAAGTCATGTCCTTAAGAAATAGAAACAAATCCAGCAAAGACCTGACACAGGACCTCAGAGATGAATCTGGACCTTCAGTTGATCCATCTACTGTTCACTGAAGCCTCATCAGAAATTATCTCAATGGAAGGGTGGCTGTCAAGAAGCCATTCATAAGGAAGGGAAACAGGGAGTAAAGGCTGAGGTATGACAAATTACACAAGAACTGGACTGAAAATCAGTGGAAACAGGACATATGGATTGATGAACCAAATTTCAACTTTTTGGTTCAAATTGTCGTCAATAAGTAGAGAGGAGGTCAGGAGAGAGGAACAACAGTGAGTGACTACAGCCATCTATAAGACATAGTGAAGGCTCTGTCATGGTTTGGGGCTGCATTTCAGTCCGTGGTGCTGGAGATCTTGTCAAAATTGATGGAATGATTAACACAGAAAAGTACCATCAGATTTTGATCCACCAGCTTAATTTTTCAGCATGACAATGATCCCAAACACACTGCCAGGTTAGTAAAAGCATACCTGGACAGAAAAACACACAAAGGAACACTATCAGTCATGGATTGGCCTCCCCAGAGCCTGGACCCCAACATTATTGAAGCAGTGTGGGATCATCTTGATAAAGAACAGAACAAAAGGCAGCCAACATCCAAAGAAGAGCTTTGAATGTCCTTCAAGAAGCCTGGAGAACTATTCCTGAAGACTACTTAAAGAAATGACAAGAAAGCTGCCTAAAAGAGTTCAGGCTGTGCTGAAGAATAAAGATGGTCAAACCAAATATTGACTTTCAAGGTTGTTGGAATTGTACAAACTCTCTCATGTTAAGTATAAATATGTTTGCACAGGTAAGTTTCACATATTTTCCATTTTCCTAACAAAATCTGAAGAAATGAGTGGTGACACACTACTTTGCACATCATTGTAGCTCTTTGGGAATCACCTTGTTGGTGCAAAAATACCACAATTCACATTGCAAAATAACAATAAAACATCAAAAAATAAAACAAAAGCTGTAGCATTAGGCTATAATATTACTCTATATTAAAAGCCTGATTAAAATAAGATTAGCAGGATCATCACTCACCACGGGAAGAAACTGGAGCAAATCATATTACAGAATATTGCAACACCACTTGAGGCCAAACCCACCATGAGAGGGGCGTTGTTGGTGTCCTGTGAAAAAGGAGGATGAGGAAAAAGACAAAAACAATAATATCTAACAACACTGAAGAAGAAGTCAAACTACAACAAAAGATTTTAAAAGTTTAGTCACACTACCATGGCAGCATGCAGCTCCACTCCGTACAACTCCAGAGTCCGTGCTGTGTTGAGAAAACACAGCTCTGCCTCGCTTTTCTTAAGTCCTCTGAGAACATGCACAGTCACATATAACAACAGGAACTAACTGCACAACAAAACAGCTTTGTTTTTTTAGTGGCTGCTAAATGTAATGAACTGTCTTAATTACTTGTGTTGTGGATGCAGATCCTCCACTTTAGATAGGAAGTCTTCATCCTGTTCTGGGATGAAGTGGCATTTTGAGAGGTAACCAGGGAGCCAGGACGGACAGTGATCCCCCATTTCCGCTACAGATGGTGGAAAGAGACACTGAGCATCCATCCACACAGAAAAACATAACCAGCAGCGCACATCCGTGTATCCTGACATCTGGTGTACTGTAAGAGCTGCTAATTGAGAGGATCGAGAACATCCTCACAGGAATAATTACTCACAAGGTTATTATTGAGTCATTAATCATTTGTTTTTTCTAGGAAGAGATTGTGAGACTTACACTGCACAGCGTAAGAAGCCAGCACTACAGCTGCGCTCAGCGGGCACTGCAACCTGCAATCATATTTGATGATTACACTAAACATAAGCTGCGCACAAGGGAGGGGATGGTTGAATTTGATTTTCTGTTACTAACCGTCCTTCTCTAATGTCACTCCTGATCTGGAGGAAGTACAGGTGCCTGCAGGAACAGGACAAGAGGAACTTTTAACAACCCACACCTTTGTTCTGTAGCCTATAGAAAACTCTTTGAAGTTGTCTGACCTATTGGTACTGCTAAATATGTCAGCAGACTAGCCTTGCTGGCTACCAGTCAGAAGGTCCATTCACACTAATATATTTCAACAAGGATTTTGTGGCAGACATTCATTATCCTCACACACAAATACCACTGGTTTTGAAAGTCCCCTGACTGCTCCAAGTTTTCCCTTTTCCTGTAAAATCTCTCAGTGACACTTAGATGTGTTTGACATGACACATTATACACAGAAATTATCCATATCACTGACTCATTTTGAATGTTTCAATAACTGCTGGAGTTACTGAAAATGTAGCTTCAGAAATTCATGGTGCCTTCAGGATGAATCCCTTGATGAACAGGTGGCTTTTTTATCCGTGCCAAACACTCTCAATGAGAATATTTAGCTCAAAGTTTCACAGAGCTGCTAGAATGCCACAAGACTCTTCGTTTCGTGCAATCATCATTTGGAGCAGCCTTCATACAAAACTAGTTATTTGGCCTAGGAGTAGGCCTGCAAGATACAAATAAAATCTCTGTTATTCAGTAACACTGTATAATACTGTAATGACAATATAAAGTGAAATAAGCAAATGCTTGCAAGTTACAGTTCAAACAAGGGTTTTCCCTTAGTTTCTGGGGGGCTGAGGTGCTGATGCTGCAGTAGTGAGGCAGTGGGAGGTTTTCTCATCTTCCCACTAGCTACTACCCTGCTAAAGCTACTTTCGGCTGCTCCCTTATTCACAAGGGGTCGCCACAGTGGGTAGCTCAGCATGCTTGATTTGGCAGATTTTTTACACCGGATGCCCTTCCTGATGCAACCCCAAAAGGATCTGCATCTCCTCCCAGGACCGCACCGGGAAGCCACTACTAGCTACTATCCTGCTGTTGGTATAAATGTAATGTTCTCTGTCTGGCAGGTTTTCTTAGTGACCATACATCATTCCTTCTTTTGTGTTGTGTTTATCACATATCATTGTATCCCAATGACGATAAAAATATCAACTGGTCAACACAACAAGAAGTCAAAAAATTAAAAAGACATCTATAATAAGGGTCATGTACTAACCTTGTCTGTTCATCCTGCAGAGAGTTGGGGTCAGAGATGAAGAATCGTACTCTAAAGTTCAGATAAAAGGGGGACACAAGGCCTGCAGAGAAATACAGGCTTGTCAAAAATGGAGCACATCTATGGCCACAAGTTCACCTCAATTTCAAACCGTTCCTTTTTTCTATTAGACTCCCTCTTTATCTAAGCATTTAAATGAAATTTTAAATGACTCGAAACATAATTCCAACTGAAGCCAGTTAATTCTCTGCAGGCAAAACAAGTGAGATACCTTTTATTTGCTTCTTCAAGGGCTTCTCAGGCTCCAACCATCTCTGAAAGAAAGACATTCATTAAGTATAATGGCTAACTGGGGCTAAATAAAACCATTTATGTAAGTATGCCCCGTGGTTATCATCAACTAAACAGCAATCAGCATGTGCAGTACATTACAATCTCAGCCTCAATGTGCAGCAGAGGAACAGTGAGCTCACTGGAGAGTGTGTGTTGGCTGCGATAGAGGCAATGGCTGTGCTGGATTCTCTGATCTGCAGACTGAAGAACTGCCTCTCCTGCAGGCGCAGGTGGTCACATACTAGCTCCAACAGAACCACACCTTCATCCTGCTTCTGAAAGATGGAAACAACAACAAACGACATTACAACCAGCCAAACTTTCTGGTAGCTTATTTGTACACAGAAATATACTGTACAGCAGGGGTTTGCAAACATTTTACGACCAAAGGACGAGCCAAAAATTTAAAGATGCACCTGTATTCATATCCTAACACCTGTGACATCCGACATGCCATCAGATCTTGTCAGGTGAAGGCACTATTGATCATCTGGATCTATTAAGTTTTGCTTTGCAGTAACCTCCACAAGCTTATTGCTCAGCTTATCAGGCACTTCAACAAAGTCCAACAATAGTCTTGGTTTAGATCCACCTTTCCTTAGAATACACCCGTGGTTTCCAACTCTCTTTTTTCTCAAGAAAATGGCTCTGAAGCCATAACCCAGAAAGCAATGACTTTCTGACCCAAACATGGCCCACATCTGCAGTTTTCTTTGGGCCACATTTGACACTGACTAACAGAATTGGCTCACGGTGCATACGGCTGCCACAAGTCAGCCACAGGTCTACCAAATATGGGCCAGATGTTAGATGTGTCATGACATTTGGGTCACACCCAGCACCTGTCATAGCCTGTGTCACCACAGCTCATGACATTTAGGCTACACAACTACAGCTTTTGCTATAGTTTCTATACATACTTTCTTCTTTCTTTTCGTGGT
>VUQS01065829.1:8862-19800 GCA_015108495.1 Heterochromis multidens | reverse complement strand
CCCCCCCCCCCCCCGTGAAGCTTCTGCTGGCCATATTAGACGAGGTGTATTTTTAGTTCAGCTTTTAAAGCATGAAAACGATTATCAATGAGGAAAAAAGGTTGGAAGAGGAAAAGACTTGTGATCTGTTTGAGAGATGAAGATATGCCTGTGGCAACAGAGGGAGAAGTGATAGAAAAGCATCACTTTTTCTATTTTTAGGACCCCCATTAGTTGGCACTTTAGAGACTGATGGGCTACCTGGGATCCTCTTGTAACTCTTGAGTGGGTAAGGGGGATGAAAAGGCAAAAAAGGTGTCTGATGTTGCTGAATTTTAGCTGTGATGTCTAACACTTTTCATGTGGTTGGGGGGGGGGTTAAGTGAGAAAATGGGTGGTGTGATGGTAAAGATGTCAAGTGGAGTGAATAGTCATGTTTTTAGAGATAAAGTGAGAGGTCGATGCCCATGTAAAGACACAAATGGAAAGAGAGGAATAAAGTGAAGCTGGTAGCAAGAAGGCAGGGGTGGTTCATTTAGGGCAAAACAGGTGATGAAGGTTGAGAGGAGGTGGGCAGTGTGTAGTGTTACTGGCTCTAGGCCATCAGGACTTGAATGGACAGCTTTGTATAACTGGCACAGGCCCGCCTCTGTGTCTCCTTGTGCGCACACCAGCGTTTCCCCCCCAAAGTATGAAGGTCATCTGTGGGGGTGGAGTGGATGTAGAGTTATAGAAAATGTCATTGTGGAGATACGTTAACAGTAACTGCAAACCATTAATGAAGTTAGAAAATGCAAAACAAAACAGCCTCTCCCCTCTCTTTAGCTACGATCAGCGATACAGCTGCAAATACCTTTTTTGCCACTTTGAACAGAATCTTTATCTTAAATTTAACACTAAACTGTTTTCCATCTACACTAACTTTATTAAATTACATATTGATCCCTTTTTTTATTGTGTTTTTTGCAAGAGGAGTCACCTAGATCCCCCAAATTTGGTTTCAAAATCCATGATCTACCCTGAGAAAGGTGAGGCAAGACACCATTGTCATAGTTCAAATAAATATTTGAGTTTGAGGAAGTGCTGGGTTCACTCTCAAAGGGGATTAAGCTGCTGTTTATGGTGCTTCTCTGGGTATTCACATTTCTGTTGTTCAGATTTATGAGTTCTGAGTTGTAATATCAGAGCTGAACTGTGATGTGGCTAACTGATTAAAACTTAATCTTAACTACTAGTGCACAATAAGTGATGCTGATTGAAGGCCTGAACATTAAAAGCTAGCATTAGCACTAAGAAGCAGAGTCAGAGACTGCCAACAACATAAACCAGTGGCTCTCACCATAGTGGCATTCCCTCTGGTGGAGCACTGAACCAGTTCTGATGTGGACACATGTGACCAGGGGTAACACTGTAGAGCAAGTTACTAGAATCTGATTCCTGAAGGAAGAACCACCAAACAAGCTTAATGGAATCAAGATTCAGGTTTGATTTAATCAGACAGTCCTATCTGAAAAAGTAGCTTATGCTTGTACACTATATAGCACAGGCAGCATTTGTCTTTGGGGTCTAAAATCGTTTTGGCAGTGTCCTTGCACTTTAATTTGTTATTAGGTGAAGAAAGTGTTTTTTGGCTACTAATGTTAAGTATTTCAGAAAAAGAGCTACTAAATGACTCTTTAAGACCCCTAACGATATGTGCTGTGCATAACATCTTGCAGTTATCTGCTCTTTGGTTGGCTCAACCCATGCTGCCAGTTTCTAAATGACCTCTGGCTTATCTTTGCTGTATCCTGTTATTTTTCATCTGTCACATTTCTGATGCAAAGTGCTATCTGAACAGAATCTGAACAGTTAATGAGGAGCATCAGTCTCTTTAGTCATACACTAACAAGCAAGTGCAACTCTCATAGTTGCTGTTAGTGGTTGCTGGTGCAGATTAAACATATATTAGATCATCTTGCTTTATTGAAAGTGCTACCGCACCCAAAACTGTGGCACTTCTCCCACATGCAGGGAAAACGTTGCATCGGTACATTTACAGGCTTTGTCCATTAGGTCCAAACAACAGCACTATGACTCCTTAAACACTATTAAACAGAAATCATATAAATATGTTACAATCGCATAGGAAATGGACACAGACTGGACCCTTTATTCAGATCTGTCTCTACTGAACAGTACTAAAAAAAAATAAAAGTAAAAATATCATCCTATAGAAAAGAAAACAGACAAATGCATATACAAGTTGAACAAGGGAGCAGAATAAAAACATATAAGAAGTAACAAAGTTACCACATTACTCACACTACAAGTATTTGTATTAATAATTAAGCCATAAAGTAGATACAAAAAAATATATAATTTCAATAATTTTTCTAAAACTCAAAGTTGCCATAAGAGAGAGAAACTGCACATTTTGTAATTTGCGAAGCTGGAAACATGTTTGACTTTTATTTGGTGAGAAATAAAATAGAAATCGGGACGGCTGTGGCTCAGGAGGCAGAGCGGGTTGTCTATTAATCGGAAGGATACTTCTATGCATCCATTAGCGTGTGAGTGTGTGAATGTGTTAAAAGCACTTAGGCATAGAAAAGGGTTTTTATATGATTGTGTGTGTGAATGGGTGAATAAGCCCTGTAGGAAGAAAGTGCTTTGAATGCTCAAATAGAGTAGAAAAGCAGTATATAAGTACCAGTCCATTTACTATTTTGAAAAAGTGCATAAATTAATAATTAGCTGACTGTTGTTAGATTAGTTTAGTTTGTTTTAGATTAATCTTCTGTCAGTCAAATAAAGAATTAATCAAATAAATGTTGCAGCTCTCTTGTTTGAGTGCAAAGAATAACTGCTTCTGTACAGGCTCTGTATGTCATTGGTTGAAACACTTAAGAGAAGCAGTTGACCATGAAGTGCACTTCACTTTACTCAAGTTTTCAGGTATAATGCTGAGTTGTGCATTTTTAGCTGCCTTTTAGCTTGCCTCACAAATAAACACAGAGCCGGATTAATGAGCAGGCATGAATCTTAACTTGTGTCTGCCTTGAGTTGTGATGCAAGTTTACTCTACTGGGATTGTTTATGTTCACTAACAGACGGGAGACGAGCAGACTGGTAAGTTTATGAATAAAACTTCATCAGACGAGGCAGGAATTTGTATTTGTGATGAAAAACAGCTAATAGGAGCACAACACTGTAAAACCAGTTTATTAGTTAGTAAAATAGCTGCGTGAATGTCACACTTGGTTAATCTTATTTAGATTAAATGCAGGCATAGTTACAGCTTGGTTGCCAACCCATAAATATTCCTAGTTTTATTATATTTTTGGGGTAATGTGGACTCACTGATTGGATTTATATATCTTTGCCATACGTGAATAAAGCGTATAAAGCACTTTAAACTGTCTGGATTTTAAATTGCTGGAGTACCTAAAAAAAGATTCTCCGTTTTATTTTAACAGATTATAGTCAGTGTCACTGTGTACGTTATTTTATGCATATTGCAGACCCCAGTAAAACTTTTAATCTATGAATTGCAGGTATTGATGCCTTAATCTCGGATTAGCTGAAGCACACCTTTTTTTTCTTCTCTTTTTTTCTTTCTTTTTTCTATTAAATATAAAAAACTAAAACTAAAAATAAATAAATAATAAAACTGCTCTAAAGCAAGTCTTTCCACTGGGCAGCCATCTTGAGCCTCTTTTCCACTAGTACCTACCTGGCTCGGCTCGACTCGACTCTGTTTAGATTGTTTTCCATTACAATTGAGTACCACATCAGTGTGGGTGGGGTCGTTATAGCAATGCGGCCCAAAAGTCCCGTGACTTCATTTATATGCGACACAAACACACAACAGTGGAGGACATCGAGGCGATGGGATTCCTGCGGCTCTGTCTTTTTGTCAGACTCTGTAACAGAAGAGAGCCAGAGAAGGCTGAAGGCGGCGAGATGAAACACAGTGCTGTTTGTATGTAGCCACTTCCCTCGTTGCTGGGTTTCAAAAATGGCTTCAAAAACTCATCCATTGACGTCACTCCCTGGCCAATCAGTGACATGCAGTCCGTTTACGTTACATTTTCAGATCAGATTGGCTCGCTTGGAACCCCAGCCAAGGAGGTACTAAAAAAGTACCTGGTACCAGGTACTACCACCTAATGGAAAACCCTAAAAGCCGAGCCGCGTAGGTACTAGTGGAAAAGGGCTTTTGGTGATGCCTCCAGGCAGTTATTTGGGCAGTTACTCTGGAGCCCCTAACGAAATGAGCTTTAACCCATAAGAACCCACGGTGACACAGGTGTCACTGCCCCTTTTAACATTAAGGAAAGTTCTTTTAAAAGTTTTATAATTTTAATATGGGTTTTATAGGTTAACTTTTAGTCCTCACAAGTATGTATAGAATCAGTCAAAATGTGTTACTATTACACGTGCAAAGTTAAGCAGCATTACAGCTTCAGTCCTCACTGCAGACAGGCTCATTGTCTCAGAACTGTGCAGTAAAACGGGGAAAAACACTCACCTACATCTTTATGACAACAATGAGTTGATATGCCTGCCACCACGCAATTGAAACTGTTGTGAACCTAACTTATATTCATGCTTGTGCAAGAACAGGACTGGCTCATATATTTCACAGTTCGGCCTTCTTATTGGCTCTTCGGTGTCAACTACAATCTTCACCGTCTGGTATTGATTTCTGTTCAGGGTGCTTTGAGCGCTGCGTCTCTCTCCTTTAATGTCCGTCTAATCTAAAAATGGCTTTTTTGTGCTTTCACAACATTTCACTCTGACATAACCTCAATAAGTCAACAGGGCTTTTCAGAACCTAGGCGTTAAGAGTACCAACACACAACTTCTGCTCAACAACAAGGAAGTCACTCAGAATTGCTGTAGTAAAGGACATCTAATTCAGTTTCCATTTGCTGTGATGCTGCTATAGACAGTACAGCAAGAAGTGTTGGTCTAAAGCAAAAAAAGCTCTTGTACATCAGAGAGTTATTTTTAATTACTTGAAGCTATTCCACAAATTCTGTACAGCCATTGATTGGGATTCAAAAGTCACATTTTGCTTTGCTGCTTAACGTCACTGTGAGTTACATAAGCAGGCTCAACTGGACCTCGAGCTTCAGTTATAAAATTTTCAAAGGAAAAGAAAAGGAAGCTGTTCTCATTGGTGACAGCTTTGTTATTCCATTATCTACCTACTTCCTGGACAGTTTGATGAAACTACATCTCTGCTGTGCTCTGCAGCCACTAACTTACCCAGTATGTGTTGAGCAGAACATCACAGCATGCTCACTGTTTATTTAGAGTGGTGTCTGTTACAAATGTAGCGATTCTCAGCATGCGGTCAGTGCGCCGAGCTAATTGATCCCATTGGGCTTGATGCTGATTTTCAGAGCTCACCAATCAGTGCAATTGCATTCGCACAAGGAAACCGGGTTAACACAGAAAAACATGTCCCATGGTAACTCAGCTTCTGTAAGAGCCCTGACCTCTACATTATGTACTCAGAAGACACACTTAGACATCTTTAAACTCAGAGTTCTCCAATATGCACCCTCTTTCAGTGCTAAGGTGTTACATATCAGGACATAATAAAAAAATTTTTTTTTAAAAATCATCTGGTCCTTAGCAGGTCTTCAGACAAATACAACATATGGCATATTACACGGTCTCCATTTAACAAAAACTAACCCAAAATGCAGAAGCACGGTGTGGAAGATCTAAGTACAGTCTTACTGCTTCCATAGGAATCAAGAAGGTAAGTAGCAGTCACGTGCTGCTGATCAAATGCACTTAATTATTGATCATCAGTGTGAGTGTGAGCAGTTTGCAGATCTAAAGCATTCAGGTGTATGTTAACACAAAGCCAAGAAGGAGAGACATCAGCAAGACATCATGATGTTAAAGAAACAATTGCTGCTGCCCATCAATCTAGGAAGGATTATAAGGCGATATCCGAACAACTAAAAGTCCATCCTTCTACAGCGAGAGAGATTATTCACAAGTGGAAAATATTCAAGACAGTGAGCAATCTTCCCAGGAATGGACGTCCCAGCAAACGTCCTATTGCCCTCCCCGTTGCATCACCACCAATGGTGTCACTGCCAAGCAGCAGAGGAGCCTACCATTATGGTAATGCTATCCACTCTCCGTAACATACAGTGTGTAGCCCTGGGAGTTTATTTCTTCTAGCATGAAGAAAGATTTGCATGTTGGCATCTAACACTGATTGATTTAGCTGACCTTAATTAGTGAGCATATAGTGGCTGGATATCAGCTGAATAGAATCAGAATCAGAATACTTTATTAATCCCAGAGGAAATTATGGGGTCACAGTTGCTCCAGGACAGTAAGAACAGTAATTAACAAGTTTAAATACCGATATTAAATAATACAATACATGGCAGAATTACAAAATATTACAAATGGCTCTAATAATACAAATAACTCTAATATACAAATATCCTAATATATTACACAAAATTGAATACAGATAAGTTGAATTGAGGTGCCCCTCTTATCATACTGCCTTTGTGATGTTAAGGGTGTACAGTTGTTGCAGTGTATACTTGTGCTTTAGATGGAGATGGAGGTGTTGTACAGAGAGAGACCCACAGGCAGGAATGATTTCCTGTGTCGTTCAGTGGTGCATTTGGGTAATCTCAGTCTCTCACTGAACGTGCTCCTGTGACTGGCCAGCATGTCATGGAGTGGGTGGGAGGTATTGTTCAGCATTGTCCTTAACTTGGACAACTAAGGAGGGGGAAAACTAAGGAGATGAGATAAACGAGCAAATGCACAGTTACATTAAGCTCTGATTTAAAAATCAGCCCAACAGTCTCAAATATCCTTCACACACATACACTAACTTCAAAGCGCACAGATGTGTCTGGGCATCAACTTGTGTGCCCAGACACATCTGTGTTGCAAGTGTCCGTTATATGTGGAAGATGCGACATGAAACTACAGCAGGGCAGATTTAATTTATTGTGAATGTCGCAATCATCGTCCATCGGCATAGCCAGTGTTCAGAGAAACTTCAGAAAACCCAAGAGCTACATCTCAGGCTCTACAGGCCTCACTTAGCATGTTAAAGTTCATGACAGTACAACTGGGTTGCCAGAAGAAATCCTTTTTTCTCTAAAGAGAACATGGCTGCACAAGTCATGCAACAGGACAGTGATCCCAAGCACAGCAGCAAATCTACAACAGAATGGCTAAAAAAGATAAGAATCAAAGTGTTGTGATGATCCAGTCAAAGTCCAGACCTCAACCTGATTGAAGTAATTGTTACGATGTAATACGTCATGATGTTGTTCATCTGAGGCTGTATTTAAATAATTTTAGAACCCGGTAAGATTCAGATTTTTTTTTAATGTCCTGATATGTAAAACCTCAGTAACCCCCCCCCCCCGTTTACGACATTTTTATGAAATTTACTTGAAAAATAAGAATGAATTGCATTTACAGTTGCATTTTATTTTGGAGTCCTTAACTTTAGTGTTTAAAACTATTTCATAGTTCTATATGTCTGGAAAAAATATTGTGGTTGAGTTGCATTGTGGAATGAATGGTGTATCTTTTGTCCTGTCTCCCTCTCCTCACCCCAGTAAGTTGTGGTAGATGGCTGCCCCTCCCTGAGCCTGGTTCTGCCGGAGGTTTCTTCCTGTTAAAAGGGAGTTTTTTTCCCCCTTGCTCATATGGGATCGTCTGATTGTTGGGGTATCTCTGTATTATTGTAGGGTCTTTACCTTACAATATAAAGCGCCTTGAGGTGACTGTTGTTGTTTTGGTGCTATTTAAATAAAATTGAATTGAATTGAAAACCATCGATGATTGATTTTACTTACTTTACTGTCCTACACCCAACCTCAGAAATCTCCTCTCTTTCTCAGAGAACTCTAGCTGTGAAATGCACGTGGGTGCAGCAGTTTTGCTGAAATCTGCAAACTAAAGAAATTGATTGCAACATTGCTGTTAAAGACAAACCTCTCTGATTTATTTTTTTTCACTAAGAGAAGAAACATGGGAGGAAACTAGAACATTGGCACACATGTTGTGTCCGCAGCTTCTAACATTTGTAAATTTGGTAAATCCTTTTTCTGGATTTGATGTGACTTGCAGCGTATAAACAGAGCTGCAGTGTGCTGGTTTAGAAAGCTTAAAATGTGATTACTGATCTGCACCTTTAAGCTTGTAGAGAAATGTACTGCGTTAATCAGCCTGAGGTGGCATAAAGAGCTTGTTTATGGTTCTTGGAGGAGCATTTGCTGAAACTAATGCTACATTCTGCTCGTCTGGGAAATGCTGTCAATTCATTTTGAGCTCAAGGGAAGAACTTAATGATTTACCAACAAATAATTCACACACAAACTTTACAAACTTCAAAGCTTAAATCAAGCCAGTTACCGCAGGGTTGCTTATTAAAGATTTGCTAAAACATTTAACTGTGGAAGAATGCTGCGTTCAAGTGCTGTAAGAAATATTATTTAAATATACAAACTGCAGAATGGCAAATATAACTGGCAAAAAGGAAAATTTCTGGGATATTTGAGACAAATGTGTGGAAGATGATGTGGACATGGTTACTTAGAAAACAGAAAATGTTGCGCATTTATTATGAACATCACTCGAAGTTCAAACATAATGATAATCAGTATTTTTTTTTTTGTCAAGTTTTTGCTGCTGAGCTGCACATCTATGGCCAGCAAACATCTATAGTGGGAAGGTGTGTGTGTGTGTGTGTGTTTTCTCTGTGTAGATGCACACTAAATTAGTGGTTTCCAGCCTTTGTGTATGGTCAACCCCCAAAGGCTCTTTAGTAATGTTATGACTCCAAAGATTTATTAAAAATGTGGAAAACAACTTTCTTGTCTCATAAACTAACACCTTTTTTCTTTTTAAGTGATTTCTCAAACCAGATTTTTCTCTTTATTTTCTCTGGTATGTAGTTACAAATAAGCATTGAATCAAGGTCTGAACTTAACACCCACAAAGCACCAAATGCCTGTAGATTTTCTATTTAAGTAAATCGCAGGCGGCTATTTGCCACTCTGGTGCACGGGCTGCAGGTAGCGACTCATGCTGCCAGGAGTGACAAGGACACTAACAAAAAGCAAAACTAGAGAAAGAAATCAGTCAGGAGGGATAAGGAGAGAGCAATGTACTATGGCCACCACCTGCAAAACCATTCACTCTATGGGGGTTGTCTTGTTGTTGCCTCTCCAGTGGACCTATTGTTACTTTGATTTGCACCAAAGCAGGTGAAATTCAGTTCAGTTCAATTTTATCACAGCAACAGTCGCCTCAAGGCGCTTTATATTGTAAGTAATAGAGCCTGCAGTAATAGAGAGAGAACCTCAACAATCAGGTGATCCCCTATGAGCAAGCATTTGGTGACAGTGGGAAGGAAAAACTCCCTTTTAACAAGAAGAAACCTCCAGCAGAACCAGGCTCAGTGAAGCAGGGTGAGGATAGGAAGACAGGACAAAAGACACACTGAAATAGATCCACAATGGTTTATTCTTCCTAACTGGGCAGATTGATATCTCTGAGGTTTAACTGACTTGTGTTTTACTGTGATGATCAAGTCTCTCCTTAACTTTTTTGAGCAGTTCAGTAAAATGTGACAGAAAAGTTATAGCTCAGAATCCCCTCTCAGTGCCTTGTCACTATCTTGATTAAGTCTCACTTTAATCAGTGTAGCACTTCATTCACCATTTAGTAATATTTGCTGTGCTTTTAAGTGTTTTCAGTGCATGCTTCAATCTGCAGTCTGTAGAAAGTTCCAGCTGCAGCTTTTACAAACATCTCTGTGTGAGTGTTTCAGTTTTCCGATTTTCTGCAAGCAGTTGCTGATCATGAACTGAATGTTGAAATCTTCGAGGTATTCTCAGTGATGTGTGCACCTGGCCTTTTTGTCTCCTCTTCTGATGAAGATGTAACTAAAATTAGAACTGTCTCATTTTTACAGGGGACATAGTGGTTTGGATGAGCTTAGGTATATGCTAGTGTATATTTGTCAGACTAATGTATAATCTCTGACGCACATTAACATTACATAATTGACTGCTGCTCCTGCTCATCTTTGTGAAAATGCAAGGCAGTCATCTGCATGCCATGGGTCTGTTTGTAATTGTTCCTTTAAAGCCATTTGAAAGGCGCTGTTGTATGTCAGTAATGAACTTGCTAAAATTGAAGTCTGTTTGAGGCTATGCTTTCTGCTCAAGTTGATGAGGTTAGGCTTAATTTTCTGAATTCAGTGCGGAGAACAAAGACTAAAAACTAAAATGAAGAGCTGATGTTCCTTTAGTGTCATTTATCAATTCTGTCTTTGCTTCTTTACTAACCCAACCTGGCCCTAGAGCTTATTTTACACATAGGATTTCAATGCATTGAGGAAAAACTACAGATTAATTTGAATCATCTTTTAAGTAACTAATATTTTTTCTCTCTCACTTCTCGCTTCCAGTGATCCTGTTCTGCATGGCGGCGCTCATCTTCCCAATAGGCTTCTATATCAACGAGGTGGGAGGCCAGCCATACAAGCTTCCCAACAACACTGTGGTTGGCTCCTCATATGTGCTGTTTGTCCTCTCCATCTTCTTCACCATAGTGGGACTGCTATTTGCAGGCAAAGTTTGCCTCCCAGGCTGAGGACTCCATCGTGCTCGCCTCTGGACTGACACGAGAGGCTCTGAAAATTTCATGGGATTTAAAAACAAACACACATGCAAAAATGACTGAAAATCAAAAACAACAAACTCTGGCCAGAAGCCTGAAACGGGGAAGTTTCTGCTTATGTGTC
Source organism: Heterochromis multidens (assembly GCA_015108495.1). Classification (NCBI taxonomy): domain Eukaryota; kingdom Metazoa; phylum Chordata; class Actinopteri; order Cichliformes; family Cichlidae; genus Heterochromis; species Heterochromis multidens. The sequence continues at coordinate 9,014 of VUQS01065829.1, read as the reverse complement.
GAGGGACCGCTGCACCGTGGAGTACACAACGACTAAAAGATGAATAAATGAACAAAACACTAAAAGGGGACATAGACACAAAAGGGTGGAGGAGTGTGAGGGCAGCCAAGGCTGTTGCAGCACCCTGCCACTGGTGATTTAAAAAAAAAAAA
>VUQS01065776.1:0-10048 GCA_015108495.1 Heterochromis multidens | reverse complement strand
GTGGTCTCGTAGGGTGTCTTGCATTGAAATCTGCTGCAATGACCCGGTTACTGCGTTCACCAGATATCAACACGATTTCGATCCGCTCCTCACGTGTTAACCTCTTCGACATGTCAATGGCTGTGAACAAAGAGCAACTTGTAAATAACTCATGAAAGAATAAAGTTACGTTGAAACCAAGCACACCATTGTTTTTCTTGTGACATTACCAATAAGTTTGATGTGTCACATGGCCCTCTTCCTATTGAAAAAACAAAAGTTGTATCCAAGATGGCCAACTTCTAAATGGCCACCATGGTCACCACCCATCTTGGGGAGTTTGCCCCCTCACATATACTAATGTGCCACAAACAGGACTTTAATATCACCAACCATTCCCATGTTATTACGGTGTATCCATATAAATGGCCCACCCTGTACATTTACCCTTAGCCAGCAGTTTCAGGGTTCCTTTAATGTCGCCTGCTCTGGCCCCTGGAAGACAATTGACTATGGTTGCTGGTGTCTCTAGCTTCAGAATCGCCAATAACCAAAGTTTGTTCCTCGGTGGGTGTGTCGCCAGATTTCTGGATAGCTATTGGATAGAAATCAACATCAGCACTGCCTGCTGTGTACAACCTCAGAGCCTCTAGCACAGTAGCACTCTCTTAGTCTTGTACGCTCACTGTACCACCTGCTATTTACATTTCAGACCAAATTTTATCCAAGAAAAAAATGCAGAATTTAAGACATAACACAATGGTATCAATAGATAAATAATTGTGGATGTGTCTATGAATTTTAATATTGGGTCGGCATGCAACCCTCATAAAGACTTATACTTACTGAAGCCAGGGTGGGTTATTTTTGACCACTGCACACAAAGTGTTTTTGAGTTAAAGCATTTTTCTGTTCCTCTTTATTAATATTCACTGACGTTTTATTATGACTGAACTCCTACTTGCCCACATTTATACACATTATACACATTTTCAAATGTTGGATTCAAAAGTGAGTTTTTTTTAATCAAACTTGAGAGGTAACATAACACACATACAGATTTATCAGTATCAAATGAGTTGTTCTTTTATTGTCTAGTTAATGAATAGCCCATAAGGAACAGTGCCAACTACTCCACTTCTCTTTTCATACGATCACAGTACGTTTGATACTCTAAGATTTCCTTCTACAGTTTTCTCATATGTCAGCAGCTTACAAAGAATTTGTAATTGGTGCAATAGGATAAATTCATATATCAGAATTCCACAAATTTGAATTCTCCATGAAAGTGCTAGAATAGTTCTCTCCACATCCAGAAATTAGCTGATTTCAGTAGTACTTTGTATTAAAGCTTGGTCACAGTGTGGTAATAAGAAGGTAATAATATGGAAATAGTAAGTTATTACAACTTAATTACCAAAGTAATAGCCAAGAGATATCCAAGTCATTATCGTGTACAAATAATGGTTATAGCTGAGTAATATCACATTACAATTTATGTAACTAGGCAATAACAGGCCTGAAACTGGGAGTAATAATGTGGAAACAAACATACCTATGAGGCAAATCCAGTTAGTTCTCACCACTCTTAATGCACTTCTCAAAATAGTTAAGGCATTTTTCATAACACAGACTCACCTGTGCAAAAGACACTAAAACAATCAAAACCTTTTTCACATAAGTCAAAACATGCAAAGTCAGTCAATCATTTCATCTCTGTGACCAACAAATAACCCTTTTAAAAACACCATTTTAAGACTTAGACACCAAATGGTGTTATACTTTTATCAAAACCTTACTGACTTTGGAAAGAGTACTGAAAAATTTAGGCCTAATGTAGAGTAAAAAGTGTTCAGACAGAAAAATGAAATGTGAAGGATTTATTTGATACTTTACAAAATTGCTGGAATCGAGAAAAGGAAAATGATACTCATGAAACTATATGCACCAGAAATCACACAAAGAAAATATAAACAATCTGAGAACATAGCACCAACTACTGTACAGTCCAGTAAAGTCACGCGACATACATTCGGTTGCCAATTTATTAGGTACACCATTTCAACTCAAAGCATTTAGGAGTGTAGACATGGTCAAGACAACCTGCCAAACAAGCATCAGAAGAAAGGTGATTGAATGTGGCGTGATTGTTGGTGCCAGATGGGCTGGTCTGAGTATTTCAGAAACTGCTGATTTACTGGGATTTTTCCACACAACCATCTGTAAGATTTACAGAGAATGGTCCAAAAAAGAGAAAATGTCCAGTGAGTGGCAGTTTTCTGGGTGAAAATACCTTGTTAATGACAGAGGTCAGAGGAGAATGTCCAGACTATTTCAAGATGATATAAAAGCAACAGTAACTCAATCAACCACTCATTACCGAGAAGTTATGCAGAAGAGCATCTCTGAATGCACAACACATCGGATCTTGATGCAGATGGGCTACAGCAGCAGAAGACCACAGCTATAATTCGACAGGCTACATCTTGCACAGACTCATCAAAATTGGACAAGGAGTGTTTCCAGCACCTTGTGGAATCTGTGAATAAAGAATTAAGGCAGCTGTAAAGGCAAAATGGGGTTCAGTCCGGTACTAGCAAGGTGTACCTAATAAAGTGGTCAATGAGAGCATATATATAGTATATGCTTGTGTGTAATTAGCAGTGTCATGAAATGCACCTGTGACACATGTATTTATATTTCTTGCAACTAAACCTCTTCTGAGAACGTGTTTATATTTGCTTTCAGTCGAGGGCAGTTTCACTGCTACCACTGACAGTGTGTTACTGGCCTTTCTCTTTCATACATATTTGAAAAAAGTTTGAAGTAATTTGTTTGAAAACACTAATGCAATTCTGGACAGTATTCAGGAAAGTGAGAGATCTAGAGTTCTGACTGACTAAAGTACAAACTGGTTTGATGAGTTGTGAGATTCAGATGAGAAGTGCATCAACACAGTAATAAATATCTTTAGTAGTGAAGTACGCGCAGAAACAATAGCAGTGTGCACAAAAACAATGAGAAAAAGCTAAAGTGGGTGGGGAAATGCATTACTGATTTGAGAACTGCATTAAGAGTAGTGAAAATGACTTTTCTGATGTGCAAACTACACCAAAGCAATTGAGAAAAACTGTAATAAGATAATATTAATTGATGCATTAAGATATTGGGATATTATTACCATATTATAATGCTGGAATTAATGCTACCTTATGTCCCTACTATTATTTGTTATTTGAAGTTAACAATGTAAATATTATGTTTAATGTTGTGGCTTATTATCTGAAAACATGTGCAGTAGTTTCTGTGTAATAACCAGAAATCATGGCTGCAAAATATAAAGCTGCATGTTTCTACTAAATTTCATAGTACAGTACTGTGAAAAGGTATTTGCATGTTTTAGATCATCAAATAAATTTTAATATTAGACAAAGATAACCTGAGTTAATACAAAATGCAGTTTTTAAATGATGATTTAATTTATTAGGGGGAAAACGCTATCCAAACCTACCTGGCCCTGTGTGAAAAAGAAATCACCTAAATAGAGCCTGTCTGACAAAGTGAAGTAGGTAAGAAAAATCTCAAAAAGCAACACATCATGCTACAATCGAAAGAAACTCAAGAACAGCTGAGAAACAAAGTCACTGACATCTATCAGTCTGGAAAGGGTTACAGAGCCATTTCTAAAGCTTTGTGACTTCAGTGAATCACAGTAAAGGCCATTATCCACAAATGGAGAAAACTTGGAACAGTGGTGAACCTTCCCAAGAGTGACTGGCCAACCAAAATTACTCCAAGAGCTCATCGACGACTCATCCAGGAGGTCACAAAAGAAGTGTTCATGATTCAACAATAAGAAAGAAACTAGACAAAAATGGCATCCATTGGAGAGTTCCAAGGAGAAAACCACTGCTGACTAAAAGGACACAAAGTTTCACATTTGCCAAAATAAGCTCTTGATGATCTCCAAGACTTTTGGGAAAATATTCTGTGGACTATAGAGACAAAAGTTGAACTTTTTAGAATGTTTGAGTCCCGTTACATCTGGTATCAAACTAACACAGCATTTCATAACAACAAACATGGTGGTGGTAGTGTGATGGTCTGGGGCTGCTTTGCTGCTTCAGGACCTGGACAACTTGCAGTAACTGATGGAACCATGAATTCTGCTTCTACCATGTTTTGATGCATGTGCAATCATCCAGGTAAGGAAATCCCAGAAAGTTTATTCTGTTCATCTGGACGTTGCGTTTTCAGTGGGAGAAACGCTTCATCACCCATTGAAGTGACATCTTCAGTCTCAGTCTCTGAAAAAGCTTAAATAGGCAGTTTGTGCTTGGAAACCCTCTAATGTGGCTGAATTAAAACAATTCTGCAAAGACGAGTGGGCCAAAATTCCTACAGAGTGATGTGAGAGACTCATTGCCAGTTATCGCAAATATGTGATTGCAGTTCTTGCTGCCAAGGGAGACACAACCAGTTATTAGCTTTAGGGGGCAATTACTTTTTCACATAGGGCCAGGTAGGTTTGGATAACTTTTTCCCTTAATAAATGAAATAATTATTTAAAAACTCCACTTTGTATTCACTCGAGTTAAAAAAGAAAAAAGAAAAAAGACATCAGGAAGGGGACAAATACTTTATAAGCTTATTGTTGTAACCCTTCACAACAGTCCCAGTTTCTCATGTGTCCACTTGGGAAAATTAATTTCCCACCACTGGTCTTGCCTAGCATGTAGTTAGCATTCTATGGGTGAGTTAATCTTGTACTCTAGAAGAAAGACAGTATTGTTAAAGTGTGTTTGCAGGAAATTAAGCATATATAAGTTCAAATGTGTTTAAATTCAATGAGTTACAGCTACAGTTCACATGTGATTATATCCTGATCATTTTTCTGCAAGGACAACTACATTAACCGTTTGTTATTTTAACTTAAGTTGAATAGACTTGCCAATAGAGCTTGGGAATCACAATGCACTGTGGGTAATCTTTGGCGTGTTGTTGTTCACACAAAATCAAAGCATAGTTTTACTTGGTATTTAATATTGTACCTTAATAATATACACACACATTCTGCCTTGTAGTTGGACTAAACTGTACTGTGACTCTTAAAAATAAAAGTCATTCAGACGTGATGTAGTTTTATGTCTTTTATTATGGTACAATATTTAATTACAACACTTTGTGTTCCCCAAAAAGTTGAATCTGTTCATCTGGACGTAGCGTTTTTTAGTGGGAGAAACGTTTCGTCACCTTCAGGTAACTTCTTCAGTCTCAGCTGACTGCAGGCTTCCCCAACCTTATAAACAGTACATTGCATAATGACCGAAACCAGCACCACTGACTAACAATGGGCCATTTGGTCAGTTTCATGATCAATAGTATGAAACTGTATGAAACTGATCTGTTTATCACACAGAAACTACCACAGTTGTTTCCAGGTAATAAGACTGTTACGTCCTCGGCCCTAGGGGAAGCCAGGGCGCAACATGAAGTGTGACTCCCCACTCCAACCACTTCAAAGAAAGCCAGCAACACATGACGATTTGATAACGCTGAGCAACAGTTTATTTGCTTCGGTAGTGACCAGTGCCCAAAACAACAAACAAAAGTCTCTAATCTTCCCTCTTCTTCCCTAACCGAAAATAAAACGCAAACAAAAGACAGTTCTCTGACCTAATCTCCTAACCAATAAACATAAGAAAAATGTTCGAACAAAAATGGCTTCTCACTCCTAATTACCTGCTGCAGTGCTCTATATATACAGTGTATGAAATTTCGCAAATCTATTTACAGAATTATTTACAAAAGGCTTGTGGCTTGCAAGAACACCTACCAAGCACACAGTTTAGCTCACGCTACTCACTAACAGTTTTCGGATCAGAATTATCACAGGAACACAGAACTATTGTCAAAGCACACGCTGGTTGTTGGGATTGGTGGAGACGAGGAGAGAGGTGAGGCGGCTGTCATCTGACGGTTAAGAGGTTGCTGTCCATCCAATTATCCAATCCGAGAACAGCAATCACTCCACCCAGCTACTCAGTAGGCACCTGTCTCTGTCAAGACACACACACACACACACACACGCCCCTGGGAGGGAGGACAGTGAGAAACCCACACCCACATTCTCGAGTGGGAGGAGTCACACATATCGACATTCAAACATACAAACACACATATAGCCCACATGATCTTGGGTCATAACAAAGACACAATATTAAACATAATATTTACATTGTTATCTTCAAACAAAAAAATTGCTGGGGACATAAGGTAGTATTACTTGACAGCACTGTAATATGTTAATGGTATCCTAATATGTTAATGCATCAACCAGTATTATCTTATTATTGTGATGTTACTACCACAAGTCAGTATATAAAAATTCTAATGTGCAGATATTACCATTTTATTGCTAGCAAGTTATTGTATTGTTACCTAAATATTACAGTACTATTACTAACTGGTTTTGCAGTTAGGCATACATTTGTTTCCACAATATTTCTCCCCGCTTCTGACCAGTTATTATCCAGTTACACAAATTTCAATGTCATTTTACTCAGCTAAAACCATTATAATTACTTGGATATTACTTTGGTAATTAAGTGGTAATAATCTGCTATTTCCAAATTATTATCATCTCATTTCCACTTTATTACCCCACTTACCACATTAATACCAGCTGTAATAGAAAGTGCTACCTTGATTTCAGTTCATGATGTTGCTTTCTGTTGTGGTGGCTCTTACACCTTGGGACTAACACTACACAACTATAGTGGTGCAAACAGGTTGGTCTGTGAATGGATAGTGCAGTTAGTGTCTTTGCTCTATAGGGTTATTCAACATCACTGATTCTAAAATGAAGATCCATCAAATATGAGTCCAAAAGTCACATGCATATATTTCTAGACCTGATGGTCACTAAATCAGATGGAGTTCATGTGTGTGCACGTGTGTGAACATGTGTGCATGCATGTCAGGTATTTTGAGACCCCTGTGTGTATATTTTAGAATAAAGCAAAGGGCATGGAAGGTAAATAATTATGAAGCCTCCCTATAAATGCAGGAATTTAGAACCTCTTCAATCTCACTCCGTCATGCACCGACACTCCTGAGGTCCACATACACACAATGCAAGCACATGAAATGACAGACATGACCCTACAAACCTGCCATGTGTTTTGTACAACCTCCTGTGTTTGGGAGAGGCAGAGTCAGTGTTGGGGTGATTCTACTGCCTTTTTTACCATGTACACATGGTCAGCACCTGTTAACTGTTCCCCTCCATGTCTTTTCATTACCTGTGCAGCTCAGTGAAAGCTCATCACCCTTAAACTCTGACTCACTCAACCCCACTCTTTTGTGTATCTTCTCATCTCTGTATGTTGTCCTCTAAGTTGTGCCTGTCAACCATAGAAGTATAACTAACCATAAAGTATAACTTTGTATTGCACTTCCATAAAACTGACATAAAAACACTCAAAAGGGATGCAACAACTTATTTTAGAATAAAAATCTAAAGTTAATGATTAATTAAAAAAATCTTATCATACAAGCATATTATGAGAAAAACATAATGCAGCTGAGCAACATTAATAAACTTAGATGGTGGTTTCTATTTAAGTAATAATGTACTTCCACTGTCCATACCCACTCCACCCATGTCTAAATTTTTCCATGTGACTGTCACTGGTTCAATGTATAACTTAGAGCAATGTGGTTAATCAGAAACAAAGATCATAAAGTTTTCCACTATTCAATGCTGTAGGGATGGTAGTGTCAGTTCATTGCAAGTTTGAGCTTACTTTGGTGATTTACTTTTGTGCCACAGTGAGGTTTACTTTTTTTATTCACCTTTATTTAGCAGGAAGTAAGGTGCCTCCATAGTAAGGTGGTTTATACATTTGCCTAATAAGCAAAAGATTCCCAGTTTGGACCCTTAAGGAGAAACAAATCTTTCTGGGGTTGTGTCAGGAAGGGCATCCGGTGTAAAAAAAATCTGCCAAATCAAATATGCAGCGCTACCTGCTGTGGTGACCCCTTGTGAATAAGGGAGCAGCTGAAAGTAGCTTGTTTAACAAGAAATTAAACTCTTGACATTAAAAATATCTTTTGGGAGAGTGTCCTGGGCTGAGGCAGCATTGAACTTAAATGTTTTTTGACAGTGAGAGAAAACATGTGCAAGAACAGGAAGAACATACAAACTCCACACAGGAGTGTCCTTCCTGGTTTCAAACCCATATCCCATTGCTGTGAGAATCTCAAAGGTGGATATGAAAATACCTGACAACTGTCTATGGAAGTCAAGTTTTGGATCAAAACTGTAACTACACTGGCATTGCCATTGCCATCCTTGCAATATAGGCAAGCTCCTGCTTACTGCCAATCCTTCCTGGCTTTTGATTAACCTTAATGCTTCTATTGATGTCACAGTTAAATCTTATTGCACCACAGTGGCAGTCAAATGTAGTAATTTAGATATGGCTCGTCAATAAAACGTGCTGTATCATATGACCAAATATTCATTTTCATTGTGATCTTTATTGCTTGCTGTCATTCTTCTAGACATTGTCCAGCTAGGTCATTCTTCCGTTTTTTTTTTTTTTCTGCTCTAGTAAAGTCTATAATCTTGTTCATTAGTCATAAGGTTCCACAGAAATGTATAAGAAATTTCTTTGTGTAGGTAGGTGTGCAGTGGTTAGCACTGTCACCTCACAGTAAGAGAGTACCTGGTTCAACCCCCCCAGGCAGCTTGGACCTTTCGTTGTTTTACATGTTGTCCCTATGCATGCGTGGTTTCTGTCAGGCAACCTGCCACCTCCCTGAATTTGTATAAGTAGTGGGGATGGATGGATGGATGGATGTTTGACAGCACTCATTGGCTTGACCAATACTCAGAACAATGGGAAAGTCCAAGGAACTCAGTGAAGATCTAAGAAGGAGAATTGTAGATTTACACAAGTTGGGAGGGTTTAGGAAGCCATTTCTAAACAACTGCAGATTCCAAGATCATCAGTTCAAACAATTGCATGTAAGCAAAAGATTGAGCTATTTGGCCACAATGGCAAGAGGTATGTTTGGATGAGTAAAGGAGAGGCTTTCAAACCTGAGAACACTGTACCAACTGTCAAGCTTAGTGGAGGTAGCATCATGCTCTGAGGCTGTTATGCTGCCAGTGGTACTGGTACATTACACAAAGTGGATGAAATAATAAAGAAGGAGGACTACCTCCAAATTCTTCAACTTCACCTCAAATCAACAGATAGATGGGTGAAACTTGGAAACAATTGGGTGTTCCAAAGGACAATGATCCCAAACACACATCAAAACTGGTTTTGGAATGGAAAAAGCAAACACTGACCTTGTGGAATGGCCTACCTAAAGCTCTAACCTCAACTATATTGAAAATTTGTGGACAATGCATAAAAGTTGGGTCCATGCCAGGAAACCAACCACTTTAAATGAACTCTACCAATTCTACCAAGAAGAATGGTCAAATATCCAGCCAGAATTATGCTAGAAGCTTGTTGATGACTACCAAAAGCATCTGGTCAAGATGCAACTTGCTATTTAGCATTTAACAAAATATTAGTGGGAGTGTGTATAAAAAAAAAAAAAAATCCCCTCTCGCCCTCACGGGCGGTCTTTATCCTTCAAGCTCGGGTCCTCTACCAGAGGCCTGGGAGCTTGAGGGTCCTGCGCAGTATCATTGCTGTTCCTAGGACTGCGCTCTTCTGGACAGAGATCTCAGATGTTGTTCCTGGGATCTGCTGGAGCCACTTGCCCAGTTTGGGGGTTACTGCCCTGAGTGCTCCGATTACCACGGGGACCACTGTTGCCTTCACCCTCCACATCTTCTGTAGCTCCTCTCTCAGCCCTTGGTATTTCTCCAGCTTCTCGTGTTCCTTCTACCTGATGTTGCTATCACTTGGTATAGCTACATCTATCACTACAGCCTCCTTCCTCTGCTTGTCCACCACTACTATGTCCGGTTGGTTAGCCATCACCAGTTTGTCTGTCTGTATCTGGAAGTCCCACAGGATCTTAGCTTGGTCATTCTCGACTA
>VUQS01065682.1:0-10412 GCA_015108495.1 Heterochromis multidens | reverse complement strand
GAACCTTCACTTTTTTCTGCTGTAGCCAATGAAAGGTCGACTTGGCCTTGTGTTTTGGATCATCGTCATGTTGGAGCGTCCAAGTGTGTCCCATGCGCAGCTTTCAGGCTGATGAGTGCAAATTTTTCTCCAGTATTTTCTGATAACCCACTGCATTCATCTTGCCAACAATTTTGACCAAGTTCCCTGTGCAGCTCACACATCCCCAAAACATCAGTGATCCACCTCTGTGTTTCACAGTAGGGATGGTGTACTTTTCATCATAGGCCTTGTTGACTCCTCTTCAAATGTAGCGTTTATGGTTGTGGCCAAAAAGTTCAATTTTGGTCTCATCACTCCAAATAACTTTGTTCCAGTTTTGTGACTTGTCTCTGTGCTGTTTGGCATATTGTAAAAGGGCTGCTTTGTGGCATTGGTGTAGTAATGGTTTTCTTCTAGCGACTTGACCATGCAGCCCATTTTTCTTCAAGTGCCTCCTTAATGTGCATCTTGAAACAGCCACACCACTTTTTTTCAGAGAGTCCTGTATGTCAGCTGAAGTTATTTGTGGGTTTTTCTTTCCATCCTGAACAGTTGTGGCTGAAAATTTTTGTTGGCCTACCTGACCGTGGCTTGGTTTCAACAGAATCCCTCATTTTCCACTTCTTAATTAGAGTTTGGATACTGCTGATTGGCATTCTCAATTCCCTGGATATCTTTTTATACCTTTTCCTGTTGTATAAAGTTCAACTATCTTCTCCCTCAGATCCTTTGATAATTCTTTTGCTTTCTCCATGGCTCAGAATCCAACAACGTCAGTACAGCACTGAATGAAATATGCAGCAGCCTGTCTGGAGCCCAGAAACTCACTGACATTTTATACATACACACTAATTACAAGCAAACAGATCACAGGTGAGGATGGTTACCTTTAATAGTCATTTAAACCTGTGTGTGTCTACTTGTGTTGTGTTATCATGTCAAAACTTCCAGGGTATGTAAACCTTTGATCAGGGTCATTTGGATAGTTTCTGTTGTCATTCTGATTTAAAAAGGGTAAACACAATTGTTTGATAATAAATGGCTTCACCCAACCACTAACCATGAGTGGAAGAAAAGTTTTTGTATTATCATTGATATTCTCTGAAAAATGACCAAAAAAAAATCACATATTCTGCCAGGGTATGTAAACTTATGAGCACAACTGTATAACCTGCGTAATCTTGTGTAGGTCCCAAAACAGCTCTACCCTTTGGGGGCATTGATATGGTACCTTGTGAGGTATTCTGTGGTATTTAGCACTAGAATGCTGGCAGTGGATCCTTTGGCTTCTGCGGGTTTTGGGATTGGTTCTTCATGGATTGAGTGTATTCCAGCACATTGCACACGTGGCGCGGTGGTTAGCACCGTTGCCTCCTGGGTTCAAATCCACCATCTGGCTGGGGCCTTTCTATGTGGAGTTTGCATGTTCTACCTATGTCTGCGTGGGTTCTCTCCAGGTACTCTGGCTTCCTCCCACATTCCAAAGTTAGAGGGGTTAGGTTAATTGGTGAATCTAAATTGCCCATAGCTGTAAATGTGAGTGTGAATGGTTGTCTGTCTCTCTGTGTTAGCCTTGTGACAGACTGGCGACCTGTCCAGGGTGTACCCCGCCTCTTGCTCTATGGCAGCTGGGATAGACTCCAGCCCCCCCGTGACCCTGAATTGGATAAGCAGAAGAGAATGGATGGATGGATGGATAGATATTGCACAAATGCTTGATCATATTGATCAGATCAGGAGTCTGGAGACCTGATCAATGTTTTTTTTGTCATCTTTATATGCTCCTGAGCAGTTTTTGCAGTATGGATGTGTTGTCCTTAGTCTGCACCAAGTTTAGTTGGATGGTATGTGTCAAAGTCAGATTTTAAAGCCAGATCCCAAGATTTCCAAGAACATTGCATTGTAATGAGATTATCAGTGGTTTTCACTTCATTTGTGCTTTTAATGTTGTGGCTGATCTGTGCTTTTGTTCATAGCTTGTTTACACTATGTCCAAGTACCTTAAAACTCTCTTAATGTATCGTTTAGTCGATTACAATCAATGGTTAAAAGTCTGTTTTTTGGAAATAAGTCAGGCTACTCCTCATACCAGCAATAGGCAACATGGGGAACATTGAAATGCACTGGGTTAAGTTTGCTTTGCTTCATTTGCTAAAACATATGCTAGCTTATTATTTGTTCTTTCAGAGACTCTCACTGCTTGCCATCATAAACTCAAGTTCAACTTGCGGAAGAAATTTCAGCAGTTTGAGCAAGACACAAAATCTGGGAAGCAAATGTTGATTAATGAAATCTACACTGAGCTCTATATCACAAAGGAAAAGTCTGATGAGGACAGAATACAAGAATCGTGCCACCACACTGTTGATTTGGAACAAACTATCAATATAGAAGACTTCTTTGAACCCATACCTGGTCAACATGCATCAGTAAGAACACTGACAAAAGGAGTGTCTGGTGTAGGGAAAACCATCTTGACGCGGAAGCTTGTTCTGGATTGGGCAGAAGACAAGCTCAACAATGATATCCAGTTTATATTTCCATTCACTTTCCGAGAGTTGAATCTTCTGAAGGAGAGAAGATACAGTTGGATGGAACTTCTTCATCACTTCTTTGCTGATATCAAAGAAGCAGGGAACTGCAGCTTTGATAAAGTACCGGTGTTGTTTATCCTTGATGGTCTAAATGAGTGTGTACTTCCTTTGGATTTCAACAACAATGAGATCCTGACTAATGTTACAGAGTCAGCTTCAATGGACATCCTGCTAACAAATCTCATCATGGGGAAGCTGTTCCCTACTGCTCATGTCTGGATAACCACAACACCTGAGGCAGCCAGTCAAATCCCTCCAGCGTACATTCACATGGTGACACAGGTGAGAGGGTTCAGTGATCTAAAGAAGCATGAGTACATCAGAAAGAGATTCAGAAATAAGGAGCTGGCCAGCAGAATCATCTGCCACATCAAGCCATCCCGGAGCCTCCAAGTCATGTGCAACATCCCAATCTTCTGTTGGATAACTGCAACTGTTCTGGAGGACATGTTGAAAACCGATGAGAGAAGAGAGCTGCCTAAGAACCTGACTGAGATGTTTATTAATTTTCTATTTGTTCAATCCAAGCTGGCAAATGTCCAACATCTTGGAAAAGCTGAGACAGAGCGACTCTTTAACACAGAGACCAGTAAGGTGATACTATCTCTGGGAAAACTGGCTTTTGAGCAGCTGAAGGAAGGCAATGTCATCTTCTCTGAAGCAGATCTTGTAGCATGTGGCACTGATTCTCAGACTGCTTCATTGTACGCTGGAATTTTCACACAGATCATTAAAGAAAATGGTGGGTTGAACCAGGACAAATGTTTCTGCTTTGTCCACTTGAGCTTTCAAGAATTTTTGGCTGCTCTTTATGTCATGGTGACCTTTATCAGCTCTGGTGTTGACCTCCTGTCTGAAGAATATTCAACCTCTAAACAATCAGTACTTGGAGACCTAACTGCAATAAAATACCTCTTGCAGAGTGCAGTAGACAAGGCATTACGGAGTCCACATGGACACTTGAACTTGTTCCTCCGCTTCCTCATTGGCCTGTCACTACAGACCAATCAAACACTCCTTCAAGACCTGATAAAACAATCAGGAAGTAGCTTACAGAGCACTCAGGAGACAGTCCAGTACATCAAAAAGATGATCAGGGAGAATCCCTCTCCAGAGCAATGCATCAACCTGTTCCACTGTCTGAATGAGCTGAAGGATCATTCTCTAGTGGAGGAGATCCAACAGTATCTGAGTTCACCTAGTCTCTCCTCAAAGATTCTATCTCCTGCCAAATGGTCAGATCTGGTCTTCATCTTACTAACTTCAGAGAGTGAGCTGGATGTGTTTGATCTGAAGAAATTCTCTGCTTCAGAGCAAGGAGTTCTGCAGTTGCTGCCACTGATTCAGGTCTCCAGGGTATCTCTGTGGGTATATAATCTACTGCACATATAAAGTTTAATTAAACAGTAAATGTTATAAATTTAATTTACAAACCCAATTCTGAAAAATTTGTGATGCTGTGTAAAATGCAAATAAAGCAGAATGCTACATTTTACAAATCTCTTAAACCCATAGTTTATTCACAATAGAACATAGGAAATATATCAAATGTTTTAACAGAAAATATACAATTTTAAGAAAAATATTAGCTCATTTTGAATTTGATGACATTAACAAAGGTGATACAGGGCATGTAGCATCCTGTCTTATTTTAGAAACAGTCTATTAATGTTGTAGCTGTAGGGGTGGGAAGCCTTTTTCTTTTAATACCTTTTCTCATATTTAGGTTAGGGAGGCAGTTAAGAGGCCTGTACTTTCATGGTGGTAGGTAACTTAGTCGTGTTTTCTTTCTCGAATGTTGTGTTTGTTGTTTTGGCTGTGTCCACCCTGCCATTTTCTACCTTGAAAGATCAATAAACTAGGCTGTTTGTGACTGCAAACCTCACTGTAGCACTGGTCCTTCCGTGGGAGCAGAGAGCAGGGGAGTCATGTTTGTGCTGAGCTCTGGTTTACCCTAGACCGGAGAGTAACACTTGTGCACAGAGATTTGTCCAGATTCTCAGAATCTTTTGATGATATTATGTACGGTAGATGATGAGATATTCAAAGTATTGCCAATTAACCTAATTAGTTGCAAAATTATCCTCCTACCATTCACTTTTCCACTCTTTTGTTGTCCCCATCCCAACGTTTTTGAGATATGTTGCTACTATCAAATTTAAAATGACCTTATTTTTTTCTTAATATAGTAAATTTTTTAGGTGTAAACATTTGATTTGTTTTCTTTGTTTTATTGTGAAGAAAATATGGGTTTATGAGATTTGCAAGTCATTCCATATTTTTATTTACATTTTACACAGCATCCCACCTTTGGGGTTCTATAATATTGTTATTGTATTGTTGTTTTTTTTTATTTTTTGGCTTTATTTTCAGTCTGAGGGGCTGTAAGCTGTATTTCAGAAGCTATGAAGCACTGGGCTCAGTTCTCAGTTCCCCATCTACTAATCTGCGAGAGCTGGACCTGAGTTACAACAGCCTGCGCATTGAACAAAACAAGGAGTTCAGAGATGGCTTGAAGAATCCACACTGTACACTGGAAACTCTCAGGTCTTCTTGCTAGATTATTTGTTTAACCAACATGATCCCTTTTTATATATCTGTAAAACAGCTTTTTGGGCCACCGCTTTGCTCCAAATATAAATATCTGAAATACCTTCACATATATTTGATGGATCCCATGAAATATAGAACATGTATTTCATATTATAAAGTCCTGAACAAAAGAATTAGTAGATTTCAATGAATCCTGTCATGTTTCATTTAGAAAAACTTAGTTTTAGTTATCCAGTGTAAGGACAACATTTAGTATGCCAATAGGTTTGTTGGTCCCTTGATTTTCTTAACTTCGTGTCAGAAATAGCTTATATTTATTTTTGTTTGTTTGATTGAAATATATAAAAAATGTCACAATTAGGTGGAGGTCCACGACATTTAGTGCTGATGGTCATGTTTCTCCAGGCTCACTAGTGTTGTTGTTGTTGATGATAAAATATATTGCAAGACTCCCACACCTTTCCCAGTGAACATCATTATTACTTTAGCTCCATGGTCTGAATTGCACCAAAAAGAAAAGTACAAAGTAGCCACCTGAATACCAGTAGCTAACTTTAAAGGTTCAACCCAGGTTCTCCAATCAGAGAACCTGGGTTGAACCTTAAGAAAGCATTAAGAAATGATATCACTCCAAGCCATCTGAGCCATAAATGGTCTCAGAGGCATGGTGCTCTCATGCTACCATCCTGCTGCACTGAGCTCAGCATGTGTTCATCAAATGAACTGCTACATTATTGCAATAGAACCTGATAGTAGAAGTAAACAGGTTAGTCCGAGAAACTACTGAGAGAGAAGCGCCTTGCCATAAAGCCCATGAGGTGGGGCGTCCCCACGTGGAATGCACATGTACCGTTGTGGGGGATGACCTGCTTGCCATTTTGTATGCCTGTTGGACAACCTCAACAATCCAATGAGAGAGCCTCGTCTTAGTGGCCAGCTTCCCCAGACAATTAGCTCTGCAACAGAAAAACAGCTGGTCTGTTGTCCTGTGGTCCCAGATCTGAAGAAGGTCCTGACAAGGCACAACAGTGGCCCACCAGCCCTTGCTTCATCATCTCGAGGAAAGCGGAATGGGTCCAGCTTGAGAGACTGGCTGACATGGGACTAGCACACAATGTTAGGCTAAAATGCAGGATTCAGGCAAAGCACCACACCTGCATTGCACAGCAGCCAACGGCAGCACTCCTCATGCAATGAATCGGGATGCAGTTCTCCCATTCTTTTAGCTGACACAATAACTAACAAGATCGCTGCATCCATTTCAGCTCCACTGTTTCCAAGGGGCTCAAATGGCTCATGCTGCAAGGCCAATAGCACTACCTCCAAATACCATGGGAGTTACCCTATAAGCCTCCTTGAGAAACTGAGCGATGAGGGTGCAAAACCAGTTTCTGGGGACCATCATGGGCTGCCTTTATAGTGGCCACCATATCCCTAAGAGTTGAGGGGGAACTGCTTCCTCCAACATTTCCTGCAGAAACTGGAAGATGTCACGGGCCATGCAGGTGAGGGAATCCCCGTCTTACATTGCATCATACTTGGAACACCTCCAATGATATGAATATCCTGCTCTGGTGGCTAGAGCCCAGGCTGCGTGCAGAGTACTAACCACAGACTGGGGCAACCTGATGGCTAGTAACTGGCCCTGTTAGGGGGAAGGGATAGAGAAGCATCACATGGGCCTGCAACAGGAGATCCCGTCAAGCAAGGAGCTACCAAGGGTGACCTTGAGGGAGCAGTGAAATTGCTGAGAACGAGATAGTGTGGGGCCAGTTCGGAGCCACTAAGATGAGGCTCACCTCTTCCACCTGAACTCTGTGCAGGAAGGGGTAGAGAAGGGTAAAGGGAGGGAAGACATGCAGGGGACCCTTAGGCCACTGATGTGCCATTGCATCCATGCCTAAGGGAGGATTGTCTCTCCCTATGGAGAAAAAGAGAGTACAGTAAGTTGTCTCCCTGGAAGCAAACACATCTGACACGGCCACAGCCTTGTCCACCACCCCTGGATGCAGTCTCCCTTCTCCTGGGAGAGGACCCCATCTGAAGAGGTTGGCCTGGCCTGGCCTGGCATGTGCATGGTCCTTAGTGACCTGAACCGTGGATGTGCCCATTCCCATATTGTCCGAGCCAATCTGCAAAGGTGAGAGGAGCCCAAGACCTTTACCTGTTTATGTAAGCTGCTGGCATTGTTCTGTCTGTCCACATAAGTACATGGTGGTTCCTCAGCTCTGGAAGAAAATGCAGAGGAAGAGCAAGATAGACGGCCTGCAGTTCCAAGGTATTGATGTGCTGTGTCAACCAGGGCCCGTGCCACTGGCCACTAACACCTTCTCTCTTGTGACCTGCTTCCCAGCTGACCAGGGAGGCATCTGATGACACAACCCAGCAACAAAGAACTAGGCCCAATGTGTTGCCCCTTCCCACATTGGCCTGCTGCATCCACCAATGTAGAGCTGTCTGCAATCAGTGCATCACCAGAACTCTGGTCTGCAGGGACTCCTGTGGGCAAAGACCCAGGCTCAGGAGATAGCGCTGAACAAAGTGCATGTTCAGGAGAGCCAGTGGCTCCTATTAACCCGAGTAGGTGTAGGCATAACATCCAGGTCATCCATGCAAGCCCAGTGGATGGCTTGTGCAACAGGTTTTAGGGAGAGGGTTCCTGTTCTGGCATCCAGCCACATGCCTATGAATTCTGTGGCTTGAGAGGGCTGAAGCCTGCTTTTCCTTCTGTTAAGACACAGGCCTAAGTGCTTTAAGTGCTGTAAGGGCCTGGTTACGTCCCTGTGGCACTCCTCGTCTGAGCGAGCACAGACTAGCCAATCATCTAAGTAATGAGGATGTGAAGACCTTCTTGCAGAGGTCCAAAAACTGCGTCCATGCACCTGATGAACGTGCAGGGGTCTCATAATATGCTGAATGGGAGAATACAAAACTTGAAGGTTCTGCCATTGAAGGCAAACCTGAGGTAACACATGTGTCCCTCTCATATTGGGATTTGGAAATAGGCATTCTCCAGGTTGATGTGGCGAACCAGTTGCTGTGGAGGATTTTTGTGGTGAATTACAACAATTTTAAAATATCTGCACATCCTTATCCTTTATTTTTTAGGTTACAAGGCTGTGATGTAGAAGTCAACTCATGTCAAGTTTTGTCTTCGATTCTAAGCTGCCCATTCTCCAGTTTTAAAGAGCTGGATCTTTCTTACAGCAGCCTGCAGGATTCAGGAGTGCAGCTACTCTCTGTGGGATTGGCAAGTCTGCAATGTAGAATTGAAACACTCAGGTCTGCTGTCCCTAACCACATTCCAAATATTGATTTTGTTAATACTGACACCTAGATTCTGCCTCATCACACAGAAACCAAGAAAGTGGTAACCTTTCCTTATCACTTACTGTATTTCAGGTTTGTTGGCTGTGGTCTGACATGGGAAAGCTGTGATGCTATAGCCTTTTTCCTTAGCTCCCAGTCTTCCAGGATGCGACAGCTGGACCTGAGTATGAATAACGTGCAGGATTCAGGAGTACTTGTGTTCAGCACTGTACTGGATAATCACTGGAAACTGGAAACACTCAGGTCAGCTTGTTTCTGTACTATTTCAGTTATGTTCACAAAATAGCTTCTACCATTAAAGTCTCTAGAAATTTTACTTCAGGTACCACAAAGTGTGTCTAATCTGGACCAGTGAACTAATTTGTTGATTTATTATTCTGTCAAGAGGATTACTCTTAAAGTTTGGTTAGGAAAGTTTTGTTTCAGTTTTGCTTTCTTTTACATTGTCTTATTTGTTTCTGGAGAAATGTAGCATCTGCTTTTCCTGTGCGTGGAAAAACTGGTCACAAAATATCGGGCTATGCCAAGACAAAGAATTCGTTTTTTTAATACTTTTATCACTTTGTACCAAATGCTCATATGCAACTACTTGTATACAATTTAAAGACAAGTCTGCTTTTTAAAAAAAAAAAAAAAAAATTGTACCTTAGGACCTTAGCCCTGTTGTTTTCAACCACCTTTGGTGATGTCTCCCATTGGAGCTTGGGGACTTCAATCCATATGTGGCAGAGATGTTCCTGTACACTATCCCTGCCACTTGGTTGTGCCTCTCACTGTACGTGGGCCTAGCTTGCATCTTACATCCTGCTACTGTGTGTTGGTTATTTTTTGTGGTACCTTTGAACAGCCTGCAATGTGGGTCCTGTCGACTGTGGTAGACTCCTGCCTCTATGGATCTGGTGCTTAGGGCATGTTCTTGTGCTGCCAGAGTCTCTGTGCTGTCCTTTAAGCCAGTCTTTTCTAGTTACTGGTAGAGACTAATTAATTAACAAATGATTTATTATTATTATGATGATGATGATGATGATGATGATTATTATTATTATAAAAACAAGACAAAAGGCCACCTTGAATAATTAATGTAATTAATCTTATCCTCAGTTACATTTGTGTTTTGAAATTGCTGTCTTTTTCTCATCTTAACCTACTCTTCTTCTGTTTCTTGAATGAATACTTTTGTTGATTCCAGTGCAGTCTTCCAATTGCTCATCCTCTATTTATAACCACTGACCATTCTACACACTGTAAACCTACAAAAAATTAAACCACAAAACAAATTATTGTTGATACGGAGACTTATTGATAGTTTTCAAGATATCCATCCATCCATTCATTTTCTTCCGCTTATCTGGGGCCGGGTCGCGGGGGCAGCAGCCTAAGCAGAGAAGCCCAGACCTCCCTCACCCCAGCCACCTCCTCTAGCTTATCCGGGGGAACACCGAGGCGTTCCCAGGCCAGCTGAGAGATATAATCTCTCCAGCGTGTCCTGGGCCTGCCCCGGGGCCTCCTCCCAGTGGGACATGCCCGGAACACCTCCCCCAGAAGGCGTCCAGGAGGCATCCTCGTCAGATGCCCGAACCACCTCAACTGGCTCCTTTCGATGTGGAGGAGTAGCGGCTCTACTCTGAGCCCCTCCCGGATGGCTGAGCTCCTCACCCTATCTCTAAGGGAGAGGCCAGCCACCTGTTAGAGAAAGCTCATTTCTGCCGCTTGTATCCGCGATCTCGTTCTTTCGGTCACTACCCAGAGCTTGTGACCATAGGTGAGGGTAGGGACGTAGATCGACCGGTAAATTGAGAGCTTCGCTTTTATGCTCAGCTCCCTCTTCACCACGACAGACCGGTACAGCGTCCGCATCACTGCAGCCGCAGCCCCGATCCGTCTGTCAATCTCCCGCTCCCCTCTCCCCTCACT
>VUQS01065585.1:4798-26838 GCA_015108495.1 Heterochromis multidens | reverse complement strand
TACAGTATATAAGACAAAACAGTTTGTACAATTCTAACAAGCTTAAAAATCAATATTTGGAACGACCACCTTTATTTTTCAACACAGCCTGAACTCTCTTAGACAACTTTCTTGTAATTTCTTTAAGTAGTCTTCAGGAATAGTTCTCCAGGCTTCTTGATGGACATTCAAAGCTCTTCTTTGGATGTTGGCTGCCTTTTGTTCTGTTCTCTGTCAAGATGATCCCACACTGCTTCAATAATGTTGAGGTCCAGACTCTGAGGAGGCCAATCCATGACTGATAGTGTTTAACGGTGTGTTTTCCTATCCAGGTATGCTTTTACTGCATTGGCAGTGTGTTTAGGATCATTGTCATGTTGACAAATGAAACAGCTGGCAATCAGACGCTTTCCAGATGGTATTACTTCCTATTACTTTCAGATACTGTCCATCTGCTGTAGGTAGATTTATGTCTGCCACTTCTTTTGTCCTCCACTTGTTCAGTTTACTCAGATTTTTTAAGGACACACTGCACACCATGCTGAGATATGCCAAGTTTTCAGCTAATAGCTCTTTGGAAATCACCTTGTTGGTGCAAAAATACTATTTTATTCCTGTCAAACTGTGTTATCTTTGGCATTTTTCATAGATTCAACAAAAGCAATGGGAACAAATTGTGTTGTTGCAACAGGCTGCTAGTAACAAAATGCCATTCCTTGAGTTAGGTACCTTTTTGAGTAATTCATAGGTCAGTGTCAAAACATTCCTCTGAAAATGGTCAGGTACAAGGACTGGACTGAAAATGAATGAATAAGCAGCCAATTTCCAAAGAAAAGCTTTGAAAGACCTTCAGAAAGCCTGGAGAACTATTGTTCAAGACCACTTAAAAAATAAAAGCACAAGAAAGTCTGGCTCATTTCTTTCATAGAGAGAAATGAGGAGTAGCTCAAGACTTTTGCATAGTATTGTATGACAGAAAATAAGCACAATATCATGATGTCATTCGCTTATTATCAGTATTAGAATATACAAACCACTAATAGTTAATAATATTTAATGCACTGGGTGTTAAGTGATATGCTTTTCAGTTAATTTGTTTTTGGGTTTTTTTAAAAATTAGACTTTTCAGTATACAATAATACTAACAAGCTATTAGCCTAATCTTCCAGTTCAACAGATTCTTCCTGCCATAGTTTTCATTAATCTATGCTGCCTGCATATAGGAATAATCGGTGTGAACAAATTAACAGAGGCCCACAGGTTATTAAGATCAAATGTTTTATTTACTTCCTGCAGCAAGCGTCTCATTTCCCTCACTTTCTCTAATTAGTGGCATTGCTCGATTACATAGCTTTATTGATTAAAAAAAAAAATTAGTATATATATAAAGTGGATTGACCTACAGCTATGAACATCAGAAGATGAGCTGAATATTAATCTATTATCAATATGTACACTGGAGCATTGCTGTAGACAACTGAGGTCTATAGTTCCTTTTGTAAGTGTACATTTGCACCTTTTCTTTGACTTTCAGACATGCAGCTTCTACAAAATGTCCCACATAGACCTATTTAAATACCACTGACTGACAATTTTAGGGAAACATGAGCCTGAAAAGGGAAAAAACACCTCCAGAGGTCCAGACTTCTATGAGCTCATAGGTGACTACTGTGATTCACTGGATGGATAACTGGTGATTATTAGCACTGCCGTACAAGAAGGAGGAGACTGTGACACTCACTTCTCTTGTGACTGTCAGGCTTCATACTGAGATGGCAGACAGAGCGCAGGGATTTTAACACTTCCAGTGTATCCTGTATCTTTCTGATGCTACAGCAGCTGTGAAGTGAGCCGTGATACAGCCGCTAATTAAACGTGATGTTTTAATCAGCCTAACAAGCTGCAGTCAGTCATTCCAACAGGTTCCTAATGAACCAACAAGTGTTTGTAGTGAAAGGAAATCTCATACTGTGTGAAAACTGTCTCTGAGTCCTGTGAATGGGGAAGGGAGCGGGACTACTTTCTTCAAAATTTGCAGAATGTTCTAAAAAACAAGATTGACCAAGATGATACTATTAAAAAAAAAAAAGAAAAATTTCTACCTTGTGGTTCTATGCCTCTGCTATGCCAGTAAAGCTGCTGTTTAGAGCCATGCCTGTATAATATCAGACATGGCTAATTTATGCACTAGGTATCCTGGAGTTTCAGCACCCTGATGCTCTAGATTATGACATGAATGAGATGGGTCTGTGATTCTGAAGTAATTTTCAACACACAGGATTCTAAACTAAAAACAGAATTAAGTAGTTTCAAATTAGCAAGTGTAAAAAAAAGCAAAACAAAGTGCAAAACACAAAGGTTCAAATTGGATAAAGATCATGGTCTCATGACTGATCAATTCAGTTCAATTCAATTCAATTCAATTCAATTCCAATTTTATTTATATAGTGCCAAGTCACAACAACAGTCACCTCAAAGCACTTTATACTGTAAGATAAAAACCCTACAATAATACAGAGAAAACCCCAACAATCAGACAACCCCCTGTGAGCAAGCACTTGGTGACAGAGGGAAGGAAAAACTCCTTTTTAACAGGAAGAGACCTCCAGCAGAACCAGGCTCAGGGAGGGGCAGCCATCTGCCATGACCAGTTGGGGGTGAGGGGAGGGAGACAGGACAAAAGACACACTGTTGAAGAGAGCCAGAGATTAATTTTAATAACTCATGTTTAAATGCAGAGTGGTTAACCTGAGAATAATCTGAGACTTGAGCCACCACCACCACCCCTCCACCCTCCTAGTGTGGACCTTTCTATGACAGGACCGTTTTAGGACTGCAGCCATTTTAGCTGCGGCTGTCACTGGCACCAGAAAGCATTGGCAGCAAGAATTAGTGTCACTAATTCAGTATCTGACTCAATTTGAAATGTGGTTAAAATCTAGCCTTCTGTTCCTAATTCACTCACACAAGTCATGATGGAAGTGATCTAGGCTTAGAGCTCATTACACCCCAAAAATATGTTACCTTTAAAAATATCATCATCATTATCATTTTGTCTTGTTAGATATTTATGTGAATCTTTTTCATGGGTCTTGACTAAAAACATGTGTTCACAATGTCCTTGAAGTTTGACCTTTTGACCATTAAATTCTTCTTTGTGCCAAAATTCCCTGAAGTAGTATCAAAAACATGGACAACATAATGCTGACCACAGTTGGCGGCGGCTCGGAGCCATAGTAAACCACGAGAGTCTGATTGTTGGTCGGTAAGTGTCTCGAGGATTATACAGACCAGTGGGAGAATCACCAACATGATTCAACATAATTACTGCAGATGCCATAGAGAATGTCCTTCGCTTTAGGAAAGGCTATTTAAATAAAGCCCATTATCAATATGCTGAGGCAGTTTTTAACATCACAGAGAAAAAGATGAAGGGGAAAAAGAGAGTGAAGAAAATGAGTGAATGAAAACGAGGAGACAGATAGACAAGGAGGGGGAGTGAGATGTAAAACAGCATCTAACAGAGATGAGAAACAAAGAAAGAAGGGTAGATGAGGGTGAGGAGATATGATAATAGATTCACTACAGAGCCAAACCAATTTTCATTCTTAACCTCATCTGGACCAGCTGATGATTAAGAACACAGCTGGGGTCACCTTCCTGCAGCCCTCCTTTTTCCATCCTAAATTAGAGACACTTATGGATTCATGACATGCACAGAGTGGATAATGTCATTCCAAATTTTATACCAATATAAAAAAAAGGACACTTACAGTTAATAAGTTAGATTTACCAAGATAGGATAGAATAAGAAGACAGAAGTTATATTTAGGAAGTGCTGAAGTTCACTTGCATACATATTAGAAGGGAGCATTCCAGTCAATAATTTGATTGGATTAAAGTGTTTTTAGAAGCAAGTCTCGCCGTTCAGCAGCCATCTTCGTGCCTCCAAGCAGAAATTTTGGGTTAATAAGACCAAGCTCCTGTCTAAATGAATGGGGACAGTGACATAACTTTGACTTCAGTGGTTAACAGGACATAAAAACTGGTAGTGCAGAACCATCATTGAAATCTGGTTTTAAAAAGTGCTTAAAAAGTTTAACAACTTGGTTACAAAATGAGGATTTACAAAGCTTTTCTCCCCCTGCAGATTTACTTCAGCTTCACTTACACTTCAATCGTAAGTGCCAAAAATATCAGTTTCTCTGACTCACACTCCAGAGCACCTCAACAAATGCCATGCTAATTCATGTTATGGATACAGTAAGCCAAGAAAATTAGTAAGGGAACATACCTGCATGTTTACTACGGTAACGAGTAGATACGCCTGTCAACTTACAGTTGAACCTGAAGTAAGCAGACAACTGGCTCTTTGGGGGATGGGGGTAGATATCCATGTGTCATGTCTCTGCCTTATAATATTTCTGTATGGAGTTTTAAAATGGAAATCCATGAACATTACAGTGCAGTTAAATACTTTGGTACATAACCCTTCATTAAACCAATAGCCAGTAGTATAATATCACATAATTGCCTCTTTGTGTTGAAAATTGTCCTGAAGTCAGAGTTTTTGCAGGTGGTGCTACCATTCTTTGTCTCACTGATCACAAAAACCCTTTCAAGTTCTTTCTGTCGTGGCTTCAAACAATCATATTTTGCTGCTTTGAAACTTTTATGTGCAAGATTACAGACATGTGTAGCTGAATTTGTGGCATCACTCAAAGACCCTGTTAGAACAGTGCAACAGCAGGATTTTGCTTTCCAACATTCAAAGCTAATCTGTTATTCAGTGAAATCTCTCACACAGCACTGATCGGTGCTGCAGTCTAGGCTGCTACAACTAACAGATCCCTTCTTTCATCCACATCTCCGCTGACATGCTTTTTTTTCCTCTGGGCTCATTTATCCCATTGGAGTGTAGCTTAGTGTAATTGACTTTAGTGCAAAGTAGAGCTGAAATTGTTCACAGTAGCACTACAATTTCCAGTATTATAGCAGGCGAAAGCCCAGAAGTTAATTTCCATTTTCTTTATTTTTCCATTTTTCATTTCATCGCCTTTACAGTATGTTTGGCTCCCTGATGTGAGTGCTTCCTGACTCGGTGCAGTTGTTGAGGAATGTTTTAGAATGGTTGGTGTATAATGTTTCATCTTATTACCACTTAAGCTATAGCCTAGTGCCAGTCTCAGTCTATCCTTCAGAGAAATAATATATATCATTGTAAAGCCATTGGGGGGCATTGGTGTCATCTTCAATTTTGTACTTAGGAGCACTAAAATAACCCGTCAAACATGTAACTGAAAAATGAAAACACATAGAAAAAAAGCAGGATAATCAGTGGGGTGCTGCTCTCTTATCACACACGCTTACACAGAGGTAAACTCTTGTGCTGTGTACTGATCCATGTTGAAGATATTCCATATCACTTAATGTGCTTATCATTTAATGTGAAGACAAAAGTGGTGTTTGAAATAAGTGACTGTAATCGCTTGGATTCCTGATTACAAGTTTGGTTACTATAACACAGGTAATCATGTATCACATGGACACAAACCAGCTCCTGTTCTTATTTTTCTACAGCTGAAGGGCAAATCTAATGGAAATCAAACAGGATTTCCATTAGAAAACGCCACATTACATCCTTTCCTTCAGCATCCAATTTCCTCGCTGTGGCTGTGTGGGCTAACAGGTTAATAGGTTCAGTGGTAACCCTGTGGTAAATTGGTTGCTCTGCAGTGGTTAAGGGAGTAATCAAAGTGGCTGATTGTGGACCATTCACCTGTTCTGATCCCAGAGGTCGCATCATCAAACCGGCCGGTCACACTACCGCTGTTGCTGTCGGCCAGGCTAGCAGATGGCTAATTGAATGGGCCGAGGCTTTCAGAAGGCAGATAGCAGAGGTGAAAAAAAACAAAACAACAAAAGAAAAAAAAAAACAGAGATGGAGAGATGGAGGGACAAAGGACAGCCAGAGGGATGAATGAATGAGTAATGTAGGAACAAAGACTGCAGATTTTTAAGGGAGGTCAGCAGTAAGCATTTAAAATAATCTACACAATATTAGGTAGGTTCTATGGATGTGTGCTGATAATTGGCTAGTTAAAATATGAAAAAAAGTCCAGCACTCCTGCAAAGTTCCATATTTGAGCACACACTAATAAAAACCTTCACATTGCAAAAGACAACTAATGACGATTTCTGAATGGTATATTGTTAAATTTCACAGTAATGCAAAAATAAAACACAGAATACTTTTTAACATGAAATTCTTAGTCACAAAAATAAAGAAAATGCCATTTCCATTCAACTTTCTTACTGGATTGAGCAAATATGACAAGTTGTACCACAAAAACAAAAATATCAGAAGATAGTCTAATCTATACATAACAACACTGTGGAGTTTCCAGATGGTACTCTAATTATAACTCATCAAAGCAAATCATCAAATTTTTAGAACATTTTCTGCCCAACCATTTCCAGTTTGCATAAAAATATTATACATATTAGCTTCATATATCAAATACTTTACAAGATATATCAATATTTTTAAAAATAAAAGTGTGAAATTTTCATTGTTTTTTTTTTTTCTTACCATAAAAATAAATCAGAATCTATAATTTGGGAAGATACATTACAAAATGTCTGAGTACTGGCTAGTTAAAATTTGAAAAAATAAAATAAAATAAATAAAATCAAGTCATCCTGTAAAGTCCAATATTTGAGCACACACTAATAAAAAACTTCACATTGCAAAAGACAACTAATGACAATTTCAGAATGGTGTATAGTTGTATTTCACAAAAGTGCAAAATAAAGCATGAAGAACATTAAATTCTTAGTCACAACATTGAAAAAATTGCTATTTTCATTTCACATGAATAGTCTTGCGAGGCTAAGACCAATTTTGTGCCATGTCCACATGGCACGATTTGTGAAAACAACTTGCAACATTCCAAAACATTGTTTTTACTTATAATTAGAGTACCAGTTCAATTAAATATAAAAGAAAATTTAAAAATGAAAAAAAAGAAATTAAAAAAATTAAAAAGAATGAAAGTAGTATTTTTTTTATTTTTGTGAATAAGAACTTCATGTTAAAAAGTATTCTACATATTTTAATTTTGCATGATTGTAAAATATAATGATATACTATTCAGAAATTGTCACTAGTTGTCTTTTGCAATGTAAAGTTTTTTATTATTGTGTGGTCGAATATGGGAGTTTACAGGAGTGCTGGACTTTTTTTTCATATTTGAACTAGCCAATTATCAGCACACATCCATAGAAGCAACAGCTCTAAGGCTCTATGATGAAAGTGCATCTTTTACTTTTATGGTTGATGGATTACTGATGTCAAAACTTGACCTGACGCTGAGACAGCGGAAAATTAAGGCATCCTATAATTAATTAAGATTGCACCACACCCGAAAACTAGTTCTTTGTTACAAAAAGTTGTTGCATTTGTAATATTTGCACAGTTGTCATATTTGAACCCAGCTGTGCCAGCTGTACTGCCAGCTGTAACTGCTGCAGAGCTGACTTAACTAGAAAAGTGACAAAATTAATGTTAATTTGCATGTCCTATTTAGACTGGTGAATAAAACAGGCAATCTTGTAGAATCATAAATCGTAATTTACAACATCATCATAAATGTATTTTTCAATGATGTGTGGTGATGTTCTGCACCCTTTTGCAATTTTGAACCAATAGAGCACTTTAGCTACCTTATGAGATACATGACCAATGTCAAAATGACTGAAATCTGTGCTTTTTCTAATGGCAAGCAGAGGGTGACTCCCTTGGATGTATAGAAATCTATGGGAAATTACCCTACTTCACAGCTGCTTCATGACGTAAGTAAACATTTTACTGATGGGTTTATGTCCTCAACTTCTAGTTTCAAGTCTTCTTAAAGCCAACATGATGTTTGTTAGGTAAAGTATGATCTTGTGTAAAATAAAATAGATGATGAACATGGTATGCTTTAGGGCATGGCTACAGTGAAACTGAAATTCTATGTGCAGCGTCTTCATGTTCTGAGTCAGATCATCCTCTTGCTCTTGATGTCAGTTTTCAAAAACCAATATGGCCATGACCAAAATGCTCAGCTCGAGGCTTCAGAATGGGACTTCACAAACACATGGGTGACATCATGGTGGCTACATCCATGTTTTATGTATAGTCCAACAAATTATAGCTACCAGCACCTCCAAAGCTCATGAATTAATACATCCATGAAAGAACCAAATTGGAAAAAGGACACCTTCCAGTATTAAGGTGGCTATTTATGCTAAAGTCACATGCTTCTGGTTTGTGCTAATATTTTCGCATGAAGAAAAGTGCAATTGTGGGAATAAGCACTGAGAGGGAGTTAAATAGGGGAAGCCTAAAAGAAAAAGTATAGCCAGTAAGATGAAAATAGAGATTTAGTGATAGAGGATTTAGACAAGTAAAGCGTGAGAGACAGTAAAACAGGAAAACTTTTAAATATTATGTACAGAAGAAATGAGGCAGGCCACAGGGCCATTCAGTCAACATGACCTCTGTCAACCTTTTGCAGCATGCTAGCAAAACCCTGTTTGAACAACCACTGCTTTCCTAGCACCAAACATGACCCCTGGACTGTGGCTCTGAATATTTATAGCGACAACACGCAGAGGAAGAAGCTCTGCTGCACATTATCCCAGTGAGAAATTCATCCTGCTATTGTCTCTCATTGCAAATGCTTTACAAAGCATTTTTGACATAATAAAAAACAGTATTTTATACATTTTTTTTTTTTTTGCTCAGCAAGAGATGTATTTCAGCCTGCGCTGTGGTTAGTTACCCTTGCTCTGATTATCATAGTGGCACTGAGCTTTTAACCTTGACTGTCCAGTGGTATCTGCGGTAAAAGTTAATGAAAAAAGTTAATGACTTTGGTTTGAAGGACACAAAGTTTGGAAGTGATTTGAACTGAGCAATATAGCATATGCTCTGTCAGATGCTTTGTAATGTTTTATTTCTGACATTTGATGGGTGATTGTGGAATGTGTTAATCACTTGCAAAAATAAAACCATCAATAATAGCTGTTCCTTGCATCCCAATTTTCCTGTCACTTGATGTGATTGTGTTGTGATTGACTTTCTGGCTCATGCAGGCAAACAGCTATTGAGAGTGGCAGGCGAGAGGAGAGACAGGTGTTCGCAAGCAAGCAACTAGTCAAATATTCAGGCATTTTGGGAGTCAAGCAGTCAAGCTGTCAGGCAGACAGGTCACAGAGATCTGCCTTCAGGCAGAAATTCAATTTTTGCACAGAGATACGGACATTTAGGAAATTCGATATTGAAGCAGTCAGACTAGACAAAATCAGGTGCTCAGACAGGTGGTTAGCCAATTCAACAGTTAGGTAGACAGTGCAGTCAGAGAGACAGACAGGCAGTTTGATCAGGGAGCACCAACAGCATTCAGTCAGCCCTGTTGCATTCCTACAAGCTCAGAAAGCAGAAAGCAGGCAGAATAGGCACTCTACACTGACTGGAAACAGTGGACGAGCCAACGGGCCCACAAAGAATGACTGGATCATTTAACAACAGGTTCCTCTTCCTGGAATGGATGGAGGTAGGATAACTAATTTGAGTGCTGTGAAAGCTGGAGGATAGAGAAGTGGTGAAGCTTGTCTTGGTTAGGGCCGCTGAATCTGCTGGTGAAATTTCAGTTAGTGTTTAGTAAATTTCACAGTGAAATCCTTGAGTTGTGGGGGTGATCATGAAGCACTTTGAGGTGTATTTTGCAGTTTGGGTGATCACAATGCAAAGCAGAAGCAGGGCAGTTTGGTTAAATTGACTGGAATGATGCAGTTTCTGCCTCATTAGCCAATGACTGCCCATTAATTCTTTTAGAATCTGTGTTGTGATGCAAGGTTTCTGGTGTGGACATTATCTGTGACCTTACTGTCAACAACATTAACGACCAGCCTTTCATAAAATACATTCAGCTTCCTTAGTGAAGTAAGATTAGAAGGAAATAGAAACATCAGATCTAAGGCTACTGCAAGTGGGGGATTTAGACGTAGCTCCTCTATAAGCGAAGTACATCTTTTACTTTTTGCTGGTAGGTTAGTGATGTCAAAACTTGACTTGATGCTGAGACAGCGGAGAATTAGGCATCCATAAAATTAATAGATTGCACCACACCCCAAAACTAGTTCTTTGGTACAGAAAGTACATTTGTAATATTTGCACAGTTGTTATATTTGCACCCAGCTGTGCCAGCTGTACTGCCAGCTGTAACTGCTGCAGAGCTGACTTAACGTTAGTTTGCCTGTCCTACTTAGACTGGTGAGTAAAACAGGCAATATTGTAGAATCATAAATCGCACTTTACAACATCATCATAAATGTATTAGTATGGGATTACAAGATAGCACCTTATTCATTTGTCATGGTGGTGCATACGCTCATAAAGTTTTCCAAGTTTTTTCAATGATGTGTGGTGATGTTCTGCACCTTATAGAGCACTTTAGCTTCCTTATGAGATACATGACCAAGATTCTTGCCCCCTGACTTCCTTTTTTGTCATAAATGGCTGTGTGGCAGGCAGGAGATGGACCCAAAATGCAGGACTTGAGAGACAAAGCGTAAACTCAACAAACAGCTTTAATGCTGAGACTTTGAAACAACACAAAAATACAAAATAAAGGCAGAGCTGGAACCAGGAATTCAAACTCCAGGAATCTAGGAGAAACCGCAAAACAAGGGAGCACACAACCTAGAGGGAGGACACAACAACAAACTAAGACAAACTGAGGCAATAAATACACAAGGTGATGAGAACAAACAGGAGACACATTGGAGGACAGCTGAACCTAATTGAGAAAATGAGACAAAGGATGTAAAACTAAATACAAACCAAAAGAGACAAAAGAGTAACAAAATAAAACAGGAAGTACCTGAACACGGGGGCAGAGAACACAGCAGGGCAGGAAAACAAACTCAGGGAACTATCAGTAATTACAAATCACAAAAAGAAAACCAAAAGTGAGAACAACATGATGAAGAGAAATAAGCTAAAAAACAAAACTCAAAATAACCAGAACTAGGAACAAACTAAGCAGAAAGATACAAAGGTGAAAATCTAAACCATAGGAAAACTAAGAAACAAACTGAAGATATTTAAGAATAATAGAACTTAAGACCAAAAAACACAAGACACTGGGCAAAAGACCCAAGACCATGACACTTTTGGCTTCAGCCATGCATGAATGGGCTTAAACAGTCAATTAATCTTACATCTCATGTAGATATTCCAAGTGTCAGTAGACAGAATGGGCCCAGCTCTGATAATGAAAAGACTGACACAAAACATTTGTCAGTCTCAGAAAATGTGTTTCACTGTTTCATTGGTCCTAATAACTTCTGATGGTGTAACCATAGTATTAGCATACTTTTTCATTTATAATTTACAATTTTAAATCTAGCTAGTTTTGAACTTTGGAGGATTTTGCATATGCACTGATGTGCAGAGTAGCTGGTGTAGTCCTCTCAGTCCTGGCCAAATTTGTGCAGCAATTCTCAGTAAATTAGCAGAGTTCACTTATTATCCCTAGCATAGTCATCTTCTAGATTCTGCTTCATTCTTCCATTTGGACGTACTTTTAAATGAATTCAAAAACCCACTTTCAGCCCCTTTAAATTCTCCTCACATACCTCCTTCTGTCAGGTTGTTTGTTAAGGTATTTTGCGTGCTCAGAGCTGCTAAATGATTAAGAGAGATTTATTCCAACTCCTGCTCAGGTCAAAAGCCTTGTTTTGCTTCCGGGTGCAGCTTAATAATGCTCATAATGAGGGCTGGCAGAGAATTAATATAAATTAAAATAGACCAAAGAGTGCATTCAAACTTGTCTTCATTAATAGGTAAGTGACAATATAATTTTTGTGGGGTACTATTGCCAAGAGGCTCATACAATGAGCTCTGTAGAGGCTGCCATCCTATGAGTTATTTCATTGTTTTTTGGCTTAATTAGCTTTTGATAAAGCTTTATGAGGGGGTGTAGACGAAGGCAGGAAAGAAGAAGGGTAAAATAAAACTGCTTTATCAGGGTATTAGCCTCCGGGCCCTGTTCTCTTATTGTGGGGTCTGGGCTCTTCACATTGTGTATTAGGTTATATTAATTTGGAGAGTGGTATCTCTTGCAAACAAGAGAGGCCTCTCTTTGATGTGCTCTCCTCTGTGGTTTCTCCAGAACCATTTTTCATGTAGGTGTTCCACTCTGTATTGATCAGGCCTCATAAATAGTGAAAGAGTATAGGGGTGATGGAGAGGTCTGAAAGCTGCCCTAAATAGGTTAATGCTAGAGAGTGAGAGCCAGCAGGGAGGAGAGGAGCAATGAGAGTCTCATCTCAGAGTGGCTCAGTTAAGGCACTGCTGAGACCATGTATAATCCCTTTATGAAATTAACTAAACGTGCAGGGAGCTCCTGATCTACCTTTGTCTCATGCCATTGCAGACATGTACTATGTGCACACTGCTACTGCTGAAAGTCTACCAAGAATTAAAGCCTCAATTTTACTCCAGATTGGATTTTCTTTCTTTTTTCACCAGTACAAAAAGATAAGTGGCATTAAAGTTTAATTTTAAATGTACATGCAATCACAGACTGTATATAAAAGATGGCTGTAGCTTTTGTCATCTATTGGCCTGTTGACTTAAGTTTTGAAGC
Organism: Heterochromis multidens; assembly: GCA_015108495.1. Lineage (NCBI taxonomy): Eukaryota > Metazoa > Chordata > Actinopteri > Cichliformes > Cichlidae > Heterochromis > Heterochromis multidens. The sequence continues at coordinate 14,158 of VUQS01065585.1, read as the reverse complement.
AGAGACTTTAGTACTATAGCCTTTCCCATCTTGATTTTTGGAGTTAGAAGTGAACCTATTTGGACAAGAAAATAGAGCGCTAAATCATCAGCTAATGCAAGCTAGCTTGGTTAGCAAGCTGGGTCAATAGGCTGTACAGATGCATTGACAGTGACACCTGCTAATTACTGCTAAACCTATCTGTAAAATACAATAATTTCACTCTTCAAAACTGGAACATAGACTTTTTGACATTCTATTGTCACAATGAACCATATGCAAACCATATTTTTTGTCAGACATTTGCATTAAAAATGATGCAAAATACACCAGCACCACCACAAACACAACTGTAAAGTTGGGAATTTTAACATGAGAGTATTTCATGTTGCTATTGGACGAACTGCAGTTTTTGGCACTTTCACATTACCTTCATGTTTTGTTTTTGTTTTTAACCCTGGAGGTTGCTGCTTTGCGCAGCATATGGAGCCTAAGTGTAAGGCTGCATCCAAAATCGCTTTCTCGCTCATTAATGATGTCCTTAAATATTTACTCTGTGAATTTCTCTTTACTCTGCACTATAGTGCAGTAAAAATTGAGATTAATGACACAGGTTATTGTCCCTCATCTATAAAATGTGACACATTATATTTTTTAAAACTACAGCAGACATGCACGAAAAATAAAGTGCATAAATGTAATGTAAAATGTAATATATGGTCAATAGGGAATAATTTCAGACATCAGAGATCAGACTGTGACTCTTCCACATACGCTATTATTGTCAGGATCTCATATAGGCCGGGCTGTCCTCCTCTTACTCAGTTTACTTCACAGAGCAGCAAACTGAGGGGAAAATATTAGTTATTCAGTTCAGTAAAAGCTTAAATTTGTGTTTTTATTCTTTTACTGCATACCTCTTATCAGCATTGTAGTGTTTTAATATGCTGTGATATGGACTAGGTTACTTCCTGGAACAGATATGTTCATTTCTGTAATTCAGATCAGTCAGATAGAAGCAGCAGTTTGAATTGAGCCGTGAAGTTTAAAATCCACATACGCTAACACAGTCACTCATGCATACCTTCTGTTTTTTTCCCCCCTCTTGTTTATGGCATATCTGCTAAACTGAATATATGCTTACATTGGTGTCTTCTGATTTCACTGATACAGACGTATATGTGTCAGTTCTTTTAGATTAAAAGTACCTCGCTCCATTTCCTGTTATCACACTAGACTGCGTGGCTGTCACTGCTACATTAGAGTGGAGAGGACAGAAAGATGAATGTCTGTGTTACAGCATTCGTAACAGTGTACAGTATATTACAATGTGTGTTCTGTGTATGTGCATTTCCTCTTGGTTTGTAGTGAATCTTCTATCGGTGTGTGTGTGTGTGTGTGTGTGTGTGTGTGTGTGTGTGAGTGTGTGTGCGCGTGTATGCACACATGTCCTCCACCTCAACATGTGCATGGATGTAGGGTAATGGTGTAGCAGGGAGCCACAGTCATCTGTCTTTGTTCAATGCTGATGTCCTGTTATATATCAGAGGCAAAGATGAATGCAGTTAATAGACTGTGACGCAGCCATTAACTACAGCTGTAATAGAAGTGTAATGGAATCAAACAGCCATTGCTCCCCTCAGCATAGGCAGGCACAGGTAAATGTTTAAAGACCAGTAGGTGTTGAGGCAGCTGTGTCTTCCTTTCTCACTTTCTTTGTTACGTGTCTCTTTTACCCCATCCACTCCTTGCTCTTTTTCTCTCACACACATCCATATTTTAATCCCCTCCCAGCCTGCCCCACCTCTCCTCAGTCCCTCCCCTCCCTTGGTGCTGCAGTTGTCCTTGAACCTCCATCAGCCTCTTCACCAACATCAAAGCCAGCAGATAAAACTGTCCAATTGTCCATTTTCCTACTGATACTCGCTGCTGCCAGACAGATCCACTGATGTCTCCTTTTATCCCCTGTGTCTTGGGAATAAAATGTGACATTGCTCCCTGCACACCCCCTCCTCTGTAACCCCATTTGTAACTCTTTGTATATTCCTGTATGGAATTACCGTATTGATTGGTGAAATTGTCGTTTATGGTGGAGCTCTTGAGTTTCAGGAGATAATGGAAGTCACGTTATCCACCAACCTGGACAGAAAATCTTTGGGAAATGGAGAGCAATCATATCTGCACAATAATTGTATCCCTTCATGGACAGCTTAAAATTCTGCATGTGCATCAGTATTGTTCATAACTGTTGTTTAAATCCTACTTTTACATGATTTTGACTGCGTTGTCTATTTCTGCACTGTTGTGCAGAATGCAAGTTTAACAAAAAAAAGTCTTTTTGAATCTTAAGAAATTACATGTAAAAACACAAGCCATTTTCACTAAAGCCCAATGCAACAACATTTTTTCACAGTAATATATAACAATGTAGAGATTTCACCACTGCTGTCAGTAGCAGTGATCTATTTAGAGAAGTAGTGTTGAAACACATGATGCAACCTATGTAATATGTTGTTTTCTGTGGCACAGCCCAAAGTTATCTTGACTTTCTAGTTTTCTATGTCCTGACATACATTACAATGGATTATGCTTTGCATATTGACAGTGGTAATAGGAATTCAGGTGCTTGTCATATCAGTAGGGATGGGAATTGATAAGAATTTAGCAATTCTGATTCCATTATCACATATCGATTTGATTCTCTTATCAGTTCTCATTGGGCTCTCACTGGCTCCGCTTTGAGAGTCACCATCATGCAAGACATTACATTCATGCAAATTAATTGCATACTGTGTGCTCAAATGTTTGTGCATGTTGGAGGTATTCCCTCCTTTGTTGTAATCAGTGTTGGGGTCATTACTCCAAAAAAGTAATGTATTACACATTACTCGTTACTTTTCTTAAAAGTGATGCAGTATGTTACTTAATTACTAATTACGAAAGTAATTCGTTACACTCCTTGTCTCCGTAAAATGATCTGAAACCCATTGTCTCATAATTACCATTTAACAATATAAACCTGAGGCTACAGTCCCACACACCAACACAAATCCCTATCCTAATGAGGACACACGTACAATCTTTTCTTTTAGTTTTTAGGAATGAACACAAAGCCGACAACACAAATCAAAGATGAAAACCAGCCCAAAGAGACTTTAAAGCGATCGCCACAGTGATTCTACTGTAGAAACATGAACAGGTATAAAATGGAGGCTGTACTGGGAACCGTCTCGATTCCCATCCCTTTACATCAGGCTGTTCCTCATCCTCCATTCACCACAGGACAATATCATACATGAAGTAAAAGGTACAAAGAGGTATACCTTTGTGCTATACTATGTAGACAATATACTGCTTGGAACACTAACTAATTATGTTATTGTCACTGTAAATTATTCAGTGCTTCATATGGATATAATACCTGGAGTTTACATGTTATGCATGTAAATTTTATGGAAGCTTTAGCAGGTTAAAATCCCAACAAACAGTATTATTTACATTTACTTTTGTGCTTTTCTCTTTTTACCAACTTGGTGCCGGAGACAAATCTTTAACAGAAACTGGTGCTGATGCCAAAATGTGGCATGAAAATTAACCACAAAATTGCTAGGCCCAAAGCTGGAGCTAGTGCAACTTGGTGTTACTTCCAAGTCATCACATTCTTATGCTTGGTCAGGATCTCTAGGTGTCACATTATAACACACTGGGGATCCCTGTAGTGTAACTTCTCATTGTTCAGGTTAGTCTGATATAGTCAATGGGAATCCCACAAAGTAAAAGTAGAAGTGATCACAGGCAGGAGTGCTCTGCTCAGATCACCATGGTAGCAGAATGAATAACCATGGTAATCAGCTTGTTCCATTTGGAAAAAGTTTTTCTTTACACTTAAGTTTACTGTTGTGTTTGTTGCCTTAACCTAACCAAACAATGACAAAAAAGGAAATGTTAAAAATAAGTAAAATGAAATTATAAAAAAAGGAAAGTCTGAGCAGAGGTCCTGTGATTGTTCCATACTGTTATAGTCCTGGGTGTCACAGGGACCCTGTGTTCTGAGTTTATTCTTGGTACTCAGTTAAGAGTTTTGAGCTGAAATTAAAGTTTCTTGATAGGTTAGTTTGTCCTTGAATTCTAGTTATCCTGTCTCCCCTGTGTTTTGTTGTTAAGTCTCTGTCTCTGTTAAGTGTTCTGTTACTTCCTGTTTTATTTTTCCAGTCCCTTGTCTCTTGTGCTTTGCATTTAGTTTTGCTTCCCCTGTCTTGTTTTCCCTGATTTGGTTCGGCTGTGTTCCCTGGTGTTTTCCATCTCCCTAATTACCTCTTGTGTGTATTTAAGGCTTCAGTTTTCCTCAGTGTGTTTCATGTTTTCCCCTTGTGGCTCCTTGGCTCCTGCCTTGCATTATTTTGTATTTTGACCAGTCTACAGCACATTCACATTCCTGTCTCACAAGTCCTGCTTTTGGGTAGTGACGGCCAGATGAAACCTCATGAAGCTTTGAAGCTTTCCATCCAACTGGTTCAAGAAAAGGTTCCTTTCTCGAGGCTTCATGTGCACACAAACCCCCCTGCTGGTCAAACCCGTTATTATCATTTCAGCTATTTGTGATGGCCTCTTGGCTGTCTTGCAACAGTGTCAGCATGGCAATAACCCCTGCCATGAGTGGGAATAAAAACATCTTAATTTGATTTTGTGTGGTTCATTCATTCATTCATTCATTCATCTAATCTGTTTTTGATTAATGTATGAGTAATGGTAATAGGGGTCTATCAATGTCAAACTTGTCGGTATGAATTCAGTCAATGTTTAAATAAATCCAATAGGACACGAGACGTTTATGTTAAAACTGTTGCATTGTTTTCAAAAGATGGGACAGTGATTGTGCTTATAAATACTGGGGTGATTTATTCATTTTTATAAAGAAATAATGTTTTTTCCACTGTGCTTGGACTCACTCGGTTTCTGTTTTTGGTAATAACCTCTCTGGTTTTGGAGAATGAGGAGGCAGGGGTGCACAAGTATCCCACAGCAAGCCTGTATAGGCTCAGATATATGCACCTCTGCCTAGATGATACCCATAGATCAGGTGTTGTTGTTGTTGTACCCCAGTTGCTTGGCACGTCAAACACAGCTTCAACTACAGACTTTTGGAGATTTTAGTTATTTTCTGAAGTTATAAATTTTATGCTGAAGTAGTACCCCTTTTGTTAAAATATGACAAAAAGGAGTTAGGAGTGAGAGTGGGTTAGCCAGTGGCTAAGAGAGAAAAACGAAAAAACAAAACCAATGATTGCTCGCAGATGAGGGCTGAAGATTAATTCTGTCCATGATTATCTTTCTATGGAAATTACCACAACTTTTGCTGTGTAACATTTCATAATGCTTTGCAGTGCTTCAGTTCTTAGATCTGTTGAGATGTAGCTTGGTTCTCAAGAGGCATCTATTCTCTATTTCTTTTCCCATTTCATATTGTATACATATTTGCTAACTTGCAGTCTTCTTAACTTTCTTTTGCTAGTTTTCTTTGCACATTACCACCACCAGCAGTTGGTCAGTACAACAGCATGAAAACAGAAGCAGGTAGTATGTGTATGGTGGGCATCTGTATCCTCATATGCTCATATAACACCAGCAAAGCAGGGTCCCCACTCCAAAGAGATGTATCCATAGCACATAAAGGTCAAGAACTCCACATGGTACCTTTAAGAAAATAAATTGTACCTTGTTTTTCCATAGAGGTTTATAAGGGAGAACATATGTGCTAAGGTAGTCTATATAAGGAGACAGAGCATTGCAAAATTTGTCAATGGGGGTACTATGATGAAGTGCAGCTAATTAAAAGCAGTCTTTTTAATATCTAGATTTTCTTCAGTTTTTTTTTTCATCATTGGTATGTGACATTCAGAAAAGAAACCACACCTCCTCAATAGGAGGTCAGCATAGCCAAACATGTTGACGTTTGCTCTTTATAGATATATGTAGAGATATGTAGTTGTGCGTTGGCCAATGCCTCACCTGTGTTAGGTGTACATACTGAGAATTATGTTACAGACATGTTATACTGTTGATATTCCATGCAGGGCCTTGCCTCTGGAGACATGCTCAGTATAAAAACAATCTCATCCTGATAACGTATGTGTGTCATTGCTCATTTTTGGAAGAAATGTGTTCAAAAATTAGCTTTGTGTGACTTTTCCGGTGCCACTGGCCTTGAAGGGTAGTATTGGATGTCAGTGGCTTGTGAAGCAGTTGATGAGGTTTTTGCCTGGATGACGGGAAAATATTTAAAATGTTCTCAAGTGTCTACAGTGGTGAAATAAAAGCAGTGTTTCAAACAAAGGACAACCTCTCTTTGCAACCACAACAAATCTTTGCACACTAAAAGAGACGGAGATGATTAAAGGTGAATAAGCTCCATCCCGTCCAGCTGAGAACAGTCATGCAGTGATATATGAATTGTGTCTGCTTGCTGTTTGTCTGAGATGTGTAGCTGCTTTCTGATTAATCAGACCCACCTGGTTTTGGTCTCGACTGGGACTGGACAAACCAAGTAGAGAATGATTACCTGGTCTGATTAGAGCTGGTTGGCTCCAGATATCCACCACGGGGCTCTGCACCTGTTTCTTCTGCTCTATAAACCAGCATTATGATTTTCTGCTGCTCCTTTATTTTGCAAGTTAGCTCATTCATTTGTCCACCTCTTTCTCTCTTTCACTCTATCTTTTCTTCTTTCTAAAATCATTAAAATTTTACTACTGTCTCTATTTGAAAGCAAAAAACCCAAAACAAAACAAAAAAAATCTGATTGCAAGCAAGAGCAAAGCATACACTGTAAATGAATGTTAGCATCTCAGCAGGCAGAGCGGCTCCACTGAGTAGTAAATCAACCTCAACTTGTCCTTCCACCTACTGTCCCCTCCCATCAGTGTTACGAGTCATTGCTCTCAGGAGCACAATCCACCATTCTGGCTGCTTATGTGGCTGCCTGCTCAGGATTTAGTAGACTGGTAAATGTTGTCATCCACGCTACACAAGCACACACACTCAAGGCCTCTGTTGTCTTGTTAGTGAGACTGATGGAGAATTACAGCTCTGAAAATTGAATGCCTGCTTCCACGCGGGCCTGAACAAAACACACCAGAAACACACCAGGAATTAGTCGTGCTAGAAATGCCCTTATTGTTGCTTCTTGCCAGTAAGCAGCACTGTAAATTACTGTGGAAGTTTTCACGATTGTTCACAAGAATTTGCAGGTGGCACAAAAAGCTTCCATGAAGAGTCAGGAATTAACATAAAATTTGCATTGCCACTAGGCCTATGGGACACAAATAAAAATGCTGTGAGGTATATCAGTACAAATCAGGATAGTAGGGAACTGCAAATGCTCCAGATGTTGCACTTTTTCCTAAATGTTACTGACTCCATTATATTTATAGTCTGGTGTAAATAGGAAAGACTTAGTATTAGTATTTGTTTTTACTGTTTAACTGTTTTTCTTATTTAAGTGACTTATTTTCCTTCATCTCTTATCACTGTAATAGTTTTAATTTCTAATCTTACAGTGTAGAAATGAAACGATCAAAACATTAAGATGTTCAAAAGTTCTATTTCAGTCTTTTATTGTTGTTAAAAGTGTTTTGAAAAAATACTACACTATCCAAAACAATTAAGGAAACACTCGATCAGCACGGTAACACAAAGTCAATCAAACTTCTATTCAGTTGGGAATAAATTTCACCTGCTTTGGTATAAAAGAAAAACTGGTGTACTGAAGATGCAACAAAAAGCAAGCCCTCAAAAAGGGCATGGTTTTATAGGTGTTGTACAGACCATTGCGCTCTCCTGACTGATTTTTCTCTAGTTTTGCTTCATGCTAGTGGGTCATTCCATTTCAAATCAGCATGGATCTTCTGCTCAGCTGTCTCTGATTTTCATAAAAACTTTATGGTACAAAGTTTGAACATATATAATGATTGCTGTGAAATTTTAGCGTCATATATCGAACAGTTTTCAAGATTTTTTTTTTTTTTGAAAAATGGTCCGTCGACCCACTTTCAGGCCTTTTTTTTGCACACTGAAATCTGAGGCAATGAACATGAATATCTCAAAAACTATTAAAGATAAAAGCCTCAAATTTTCACTGGTGTTTCTTACCATCAAAATGAATCAGGATCTATAATTTGGGACAGATACTTAAAAACGTGTCTGAGTAGTGACTTGTTAAAATATGAAAACAAAAGTTCAGCACTCCTGCAAAGACCCATATTTGAGCACACACTAATGAAAAACTTCAAATTGCAAAAGACAATTTTAGCTGAATTTCACAATACTGCAAAATAAAGAATGTAGAATACTTTTTAACATGAAATTCATTGTCACATAAGTGAAGAAAATGCCATTTTCATTCAACTTTCATGCTGGATTGTGCAAGAATGACAAGTTGCAGCACAAAAACAAAAATATCCGTAGATTATCCTGTCCAAATAGAACAAAATACTGGAGTTTCCAGATGGTAACTATAATTAAATTTGTTAAATTTGTGCATATTTTTTCATTTTCAAGACCCGGGTCAGTCCAATCTCAAATCATCAAATTTTTAGGACATTTTCTGCTTCCCCATCTCCAATTTGTATAAAAACTTTATGGTCCAAAGTTTGAATATACAGTATATGTCATGGTCCTGGGTCAGTTGAACCAGTGTTTTGAGTTTTTTACCCTGTTCCTCAGTCATTGGTTTGTTTCCTTTATATTCTTAGTTCTGGTTTCATGTTTAGTCTGTTCTTGGTTTCAGTTATAATATATTCTTTGTGTCTCCCTCTCTGGCTCTCTCTCTCTGTGTCTCTATGTGCCTCTCTATGGCTCGCTCTCTGTGTCTCCCCCTCTCTCAGTCATGTCTCTGTTTGTTACTTTCCCTGCGTCAAGTTCACGTGTTCCAGGTTCCAGGTTCCAGGTTATGCTTAGCCATGCCAGCAGTTTATGTTTTGTATTTTGTTTTTGTTATTCTCAGCAATAAAAGCTGTTAGTTAAGTCTGTGTCCGTAGTCCTGCATTTGGGTTTTCTCTCCAGCCACACAGTGTCAGTCTTGACAGTATAATAATGATTGCTGTTAATTTTAGCCTCATATGTCAAATAGTTTTCAAGATATACATTTTTTAAAAAGGCCTGTCAACCCACTTTCATGTCATTTTTCTTGCACATTGGAATCGGACGCAATGTTTGAACATGAATGTTTCAAAAACTATTAAAGATAAAAGCCTGAGATTGTCACTGGTCTTTCTTACCATCAAAATGAATCAGGATCTGTAATTTGGGACAGATACATTAAAAAATGTCTGAGTATTGGCTACTTAAATATGAAAAAATATTCAACCTGTCCTCTAAAGTCCC
>VUQS01065581.1:0-10578 GCA_015108495.1 Heterochromis multidens | reverse complement strand
GTGGCTTACGACATCAACTGTCAGCCACATACAATGCAGTCTTGAGATCCCTTCCCAGGCGCCTCAACCCCCATCCACAGCTTGCATCAGCTGACCTCAATAGGACACATGATGGTTTGGGGCAAAGTCTCACAGTGGTTTCACCCAAAACCTGTGGGGATAATGACCCACGCCTTTTTTCACACCTGGGCTCATGTGATGACTCACATGATCAATAGTGGGTTAATCACTCACATGATCAATGGACTCACATGATCAATAGTGGGTTAATCACTCACATGATCAAAGGACTCACATGATCAATAGTGGGTTAATCACTCACATGATCAAAGGACTCACATGATCAACAGTGGGTTAATGACCACCTCCCGAGAGACAGCCCCCACTAGGGGTTTAAATACCTGGGACTCTCCACCTTTTGGTTTTAGAACTGAAGAAGCCTTTTGGATGAAAGGCAAAACGTCTTCAAACAACTTAAAGAAGTCAAGTTGCCTTCTTTCAAACCCTTAGACTACCATGTCCTGGATGACTGAGAACCTACACAGACATAATATATACAACCATAAATTCTCAGGAAAGTTCAAGGAAAGAAATATGAGCTTTTATGCTAATATGTCTATTTCCATTAAAATTTGCATCAAATGTTGGCACACTCATTGTAGCATCGCAGAGGCCAGGGAAAGTGTATAGAGACCCAACTAAGAAGGGGAAGGAAGTTTTCCACAAGTCAAAATACTGTTTAATGAGCAACTCTTTCTAATATTATTGTTATTCCTGAACACACCTTATACTGATGTACTATATTGCCAAAAGTATTTGCTCATCTGTCTGCACACGCATATGAACTTTAGTGACATCCCATTCTTAATCCATAGAGTTTAATATGATGTCGGTTCACCCTTTGCAGCTATAACAGCTTCAACTCTTCTGGGAAGGCTTTCCACAAGGTTTAGGAGTGTTTACGGGAATTTTTGACCATTCTTCCAGAAGTGCATTTCTGAGGTCAGACACTGATGTTGGACGAGAAGGCCTGGCTCACAGTCTCCACATCCCAAAGGTGTTCTATCGGGTTGAGGTCAGGACTCTGTGCAGGCCAGTCAAGTTCTTCCACACCAAACTCACTCATCCATGTCTTTATAGACTTTGCTTTGTGCACTGGTGCGCAGTCATGTTGAAACAGGAAGAGGCCATCCCCAAACTGTTCCCACAATGTTGTCCAAAATGTCTTGGTATGCTGAAGCAGTAAGAGTTCCTTTCACTGGAACTAAGGGGCCGAGCCCAGCTCCTGAAAAACAACCCCACACCATAATCCCCCCTCCACCAAACAATGTAGTCAGACAAGTACCGTTCTCCTGGCAACCATCAAACCCAGACTCGTCCATAGGATTGCCAGACGGAGAAGTGTGAATCCTCACTACAGAGAACACCTCTCCACTGCTCTAGAGTCCAGTGGCAGCGTGCTTTACACCACTGCATCCAACGCCTTGTATTGGACTTGGTGATGTAAGGCTTGGATGCAATTGCTCGGCCATGGAAACCCATTCCATGAAGCTCTCTACGCACTGTTCTTAAGCTAATCTGAAGGCCACATGAAGTTTGGAGGTCTGTAGCTATGGAGAACCCCCTGACTGCAGTGTGCATTTCGGGGAGGGTCTCAACGTAGGCTGGGTCAAACGTTTGACTCCGCCCACCTGCTCCTACATTGATTACCGTAGAAGGAACTGAGGAAACTGTTTATGTTCTGTTTTAGTTCCCAGGCTGATTCTGAGGCATTTTGTGCAGAAATTATTGATGTGAGGCAAATGCGAGTTTTTGTTTCTTTTAAAAAATGTGAATAAAGCTATGTTCGAGGGCACAAACATCAGACTCTGATCTCCCTACTGTAGCTGAGATAATTTTTTTTTTCCTCTTTTCTCAACCAATTTATTACAATCAGAAAACAACCCTCAGACTTTCATAAATCTATGCTTTTGGTGAACATTGAGGTTACAAATAATAAACACAATTCCTTATGTTTTTGAAAATTGTTGAACTCTTTAAAAAAAAACATTTTCTTCTTCATTGGACTGCTCCTGAACATACAGCACCGCCTGATTACACCTTTTGGTACGACATACTGTTGCAGCACGAATTAAAAGTTTGAACACTGACTGATACTGTATGTCATCCACTATCAAGTACCTGTGGCCTCTGTGTTACTTTATGTTATTTTGGTATTGTGGAAAATCAAGTCATTTAATCTGGACATAAACTTTGTAACATAAAAATGACAAAATTATTCAGTAATTCCCAATTAGATAATACATTTTCCAGAGACACAGACATTTTCCATGAAAGATGAATGAAGCCACTATGATGCCACTATGATGCCACCCACTGACTAGTGAAGTCCCCTTGTTAAGCCTTGAGCTGAGCATTTTCGCCGTTGCCATCTTGATATTTCGAATCTGAAAGTGACATGCGACAATCTGACTGTGAAACGGCACACTCATTGGCTAATAATGTGTAATTGACATGTTTTTAGCCAATGAGAATACGTCATAATGCTTTCTGATTCTTTTTTTTTTTAACCTGTCCTGTCTGGCAGTTTTAGCAAGCAGAATCATGGTCTGAATGCTCTGTTGTGCCAAACACATTTGCTTTGCCAAGAGGAACGCTGTAGACTCTCTATAGGCTCCTCTTGCTGGTATTTTTATTTTATTTTATTATTCTCATTATTTTTGGTAAGAGTATTATGCCGGCGCTGACAGGGGGAAACACCCTTACGTTCAAACATGGTGTTTGTTATGGACAAACTGTGGTTTGCACAGAAGTCCAGTAACAGAACACCACTCAGGTTCAGATCAGGCAGGCCATTCCACTGAATCACGCCCCTCCAGGTCTCACTGTCGTTGCCCACATGAGTTCTGAAGTCTCCCAGTAGGACAATAGAGTCTTCAGGTGGAGCACCTTCAAGCACCCCACCCAGGGACTCCAAGAAGGCCGGGTACTCTGAACTGTCGTGCATAAGCACACATGACAGTCAGGACCCGTTCCCCGACCCAAAGGTGCAGGAAACCAACCCTCTCGTCCACTAGCAAAAACTCCAACAAACAGGCAGCAAGCCGAGGGGATAGCAGGATACCCACCCCAGCCCGCCACCTCTCACCGAGAGCAACTCCAGACTGGAACAGAGCCCAGCCCCTCTCCAGGAGACTGGTTCCAGAGCCCAAGCCATGTGTTGAGGCGAGCCTGACTATATCTAGCCGGTACCTCTCAACCTCACACACTAGCTCAGGCTCCTTCCCCACCAGAGAGGTGATGTTCCATGTCCTAATCGCCAGCCTCAGTAGTCAGGGATCAGTCCACCAGGGTCTCCGCCCTTGGCCGCTGCCCGACACACACTGCACCCAACCCCTACGGCGCCTCTTGCGGGTGGGCAGGCCCATGTCTCCTCTTCAGGCTACGCCTTGGCCAGGTCCCATGGGCTAAGGCTCGGCCACCAGGTGCTCTCCCTCGAGCACCCTCCCTAGGCCTGGTTGTGGGGCGGGGCAGGGTAAACTTTTCCCTTGCTCTTGCACTTATAAGGGTCTTCTGAATCGCTCTTTGTCTGGTCCCTCACCCAGGACCAATTTGCCATAGGAGACTCTACCAGGGGGTAAAAACACTCGACAACATAGCCCCTGGGATCCCTGGGACACACAAACCCCTCCACCAAGATAACCCAGTTAAAAACTGGTTTTGTCCTTAGCACTTTTTTTGCAAAGCACAGGAGTTATAGAATTATAGGTAGTAGACAAAACCTTTGTGAGGCTTAGGAGGGGGAGTCCATTTTTCAAAACTTAAAAATGTCTTGTTTTGAATCAATAATTCACACAAGATGTGGAGGTGCCACCCCACGCTCCCCCTTTAGACCCCTTATGTACAGCTATACTTGTGTATCATTGTGCACATGATGGAAAAATCATTTTGAGGCCCCAATCTCTGTAACCCAGCATATTCATTTCTTATCAGTTATCAGATATATAAAATGAACTTTATTATTAGTATTTTATTAACAGCCATCTTTCTTGACTTTTAGTTGTTTGTCAAATTCTGGAGAATCTGCAAAAACATACCAAAGATTAACCTCAACATTATTAGACTATCATTAGATCAGTTAGGTGAATGAAGCAGTCAAAGTCACAGAGCTCACAGTGTCCTTAGGAGCTGTCTGTAATCCCATCACTTCCATTATGAGTTAATGGAGGGGATGAGAGATTGAGGGATTCTGAAATGAATTAACAGCGTATCAAAGAGCAATAAAAGGTTGGCAAACTTTGTGTTTGTGTTGTTGATATGAACTTTGTTTATATCACTTTCTGACATGATCCAAAGTGCTGCAGATTTAATATTTTTCTGTGTCCAGAGACTCAACAGCTGCTGAAGTGCAGGTCTGATCTCCCAGGTGGTTTTGCCAGTAAAGGAACACCATACATGGGCTGATCTCTGCCTCCATCACCACTCTGGATGAGAGAAACAGAATCTCATCTGGGAAGTAGAACACCCTCGTCGAAGCCCACCAAGGCCTTTTCCTAGTAACCCAGAGACGCCGGCTGGCACGGCATGAAACACATAACTCTTGTATGGGAGTGGATCTGAGGTTTACAGCCTGGGATCCTTACCCAATTAGGCTGGACCATGGAGGCAAAGCAAAATAGGGTGAAGTTTTTACAATGCCACATGGGTGTTTGGAATGGATGGGTTCTGTTTGGAGGTTTGTAGGGATGGGGAGGGGGCAGGGTGGGCTGGGGATATGCTATTCCCAAATCTCTTTTATCACAGCCTGTCAGTGGAGCCACACAGGTACAGTACACAGAGCAGCTGCTGTCTGTCCTCCAACAGGTACAAAGGCACCAAAACTGAACTGAAAAGGTAATTTGGTTCCACACTCAGTGTCCTGTTAGCTTCCTAAAGTAAAATCACTGTCTGCCCTATAATCACTTATAATTCAGTGTTACAGGCAAGGAACAAGGAGAAAAGAAGATCCCAAATGTTTATTTTCGTTGCACATTACACAACATTATACAAAAGTCCACTTGATTTCAGAGAAGATGTGAGGTACAAAAACAAAGACAAGCTTCCATGATAATAAATACCCAAGGAATAAGAGAAGGTAGATATAAAAGTAATGACTGCTTTGGAGAAAATGTGGTAATCACAATATATTACAACTGATTCATTTTGATGAATCAAATCTATGCGATCATACTGCAAATGCAGTACTCTGCACATGTGCTGGTGTTATACACCGAGTAAATGTTTGGATATTAAAAGTGCCTGGGTGAAATACCTAGTATTTGAAATGGAGAGTTCATTTTCTTTTGTGCTTTAATGCCAAAGTCTAAAAGCTAGATTTCTGCTTAGGTGAGAGAGGCTATGAGGGAGGATAGAGTAAGGTAACTCTCCTGTGTTCATATACATGGTATTTGAGTTAACAACTTCAATGGCTGCACAAAAAAAGGCTCCATTGCAAACTTACCACACAAAACATAAACAATATCATAATGAAACATTAAAAACTCCATCAGATGTAGTTAGAGTGGTTGAAAGATCCCAACAGTACTGTGGTGAATGTTCAGAATATAACAGCCTAATGTTTTGTACAGATATTAACCCTACTGAGGGCTGTTGGTGATTGCTTTGAGAATGTCACATGTGTTTTTAGAGACGACCTCTTTCAGTTTCCGTACCCGACGAGGGCTAGAAGCTCCCACGTAGCTCTCAGGTTGAAGGACGGCCATGCCATCGCTGACGTTGCCCATAATGATGACCTGCCCCTCTGCGGCAGCACCTGTGATGTTGGGGCATGGGCAGTTCCAGTCCATGTTGATAAAAGTGACCTCAAGGGGCTCCTTGCCAAAGAAGCGGAGACCCATCTTCTCGTCTTTGAGGATCTCCTCCACAGTCACAAGGGCGTGGCCTGAGTCTTTCTCCTCTGTAAGCTCAGTCATGCGACCCAGGATAACGAAGTCGCTGCGGCAGAAGCTCGTTACCATCTTGCCTCTGGGCTTACAGGCCTTGCAGTGGTGGTTTTTGGGGTAGGGGCACATCTCCTCGCAGGCTTCTTTAGATTCAAAGTTGTTGTCATTTCCTTCACAACCTCCGTAAATAAAGGACTGACACTGCTGCAGGGTGCTGCTGTAGGCCCACCGCGGCTCGTATGCCTTACAGGGGCCTTGCAGGGTGGGGAGCCCACAGGGCCCTGATAGCTCCAGACCACAGCACTTCATGCACTCCCCATATGTCTGGAACACCTTCCTGGGCTGCTGGCTGTTGCTGTGGCAGTGCGTAAAGGAGAAGCAGTTGTTGGATTTGGACTCATAGTACCAGCTGATTTTCTCCAGCTCACTCCCACAATCCTCTGTGCTATCAGGGGGTTTAAGACACTCCTCAGGCTGGCAGCGGGTCTGGTTCTTGGGTTCAGGAGCTTTGTGGATCTCTATGGGCAGGACAGTGAATGGGTGGTTGGCTTGCACTAAACCGGACGGGTTCTGAGCCATGCAGGTGTAGACACCTGAATCACGCAGCTGAGCATTGTAGATGACAAGTTGACCAATGTTTGTGACCACCATATTACCCCAAACATGATTGGGGCTCATGACCACCCTCTCTACCCCATCTGGCGTCTGCTTCTCCCAGGTAATGTCAGGCCGGGGGCGACCAATGACATCACACAGGAAGCTTGCTGTGTCCCCGACATTCACAGTCTGAGGAGTGGGGCTGCTGATCAGTATAGGTGACTGAGGCTCAGTAGGAGGTGGTATAGTTGCCTGAAAGGTAGCAGTGGTTGGGCGGAGAGTGGTTGCCTGGGGCAGAGAAGGGCTCGTGTTGGGCCATGTCAGATGGAAGCGGCACATGACAACAGTCAGGGTGATGCCCTTGGAGCATGCCTCTGCATCCATGTAGCACTTGTTGTAGTAGGTCATGCCGTCGGAGGCGCAGGTGAAGTGTGGCTCCTTCTCACAGCGGTCCCGGCATTTGCACACCGGCTGGCCATCCCAGATGTCACACTCGGACCCCTGCTGAGTGCACATAAAACTGGCGCAGGTTGCTTCCTTTGGCATTCCCACAGGGCCCTTCTTTCCATCCACATAACGGGCTGCCACACAGCTTCGATTCCCACACACATTTTGGCAACACTTCTCAAAGGACTCGCACTCCTGCAAGAGGAGAAGAGGGAAAAAGGTGCTCTAAATCCAAGAAGGAATAAAACTATACATGTGAGATTTAAATAGTTAAAAACATTAAATGTAACTTACATACCTAATACAGAAGCAGTCTGAGAAATAACTACAACTAAGAGTGTTATGATGAGTGTGATAGTCAGAAATGAAACATAAACATTATGTCAATAATGCACATATTATAATTAAGGAAATAATTGTGTAATTGTATGCTTTTTGTACTCTTTGTACAGTTATGGTTACAGAGTCTCTCACCACCTCCATGCACTTGTATTTTGAGTTAAGTTAATTTGCTAAAAACCAAAACCAAACTTACAGAACTGGCATTAGTAATATTATTTTTCATATTTTCTATGGATATCACAATAATATCATTATCCTGATTTTTTTTTTTTATCATAGTCTCTAGCACTATTAACAAATTGTAAAACAAACCATGATAAACCTTCATTCCAAGTTACTGCCATTACATTACCTGATCAGATTCACACTCTCGTGTACAAGTGCTCATGGCGTCTACCCAGAGGTTGGGGTTCATATCATTGGGGCAGATGCCCGCGTGCGTATAGGTGATGTGGGTCAAAACTCCGACCTGGAGCTCCATCCACACTGACACACACGTCAGGAACCAGATCCAGCGTGGAAACAGCATCCACCACATCTCCAGAGCGGCGCGCAATACAACAAGTGGTGAAAGTTAAAACGAACAAACAAACAAAGTATTGTGTATTTCTGTGATCCAGCTGTAAATCAGTTCTACTTAAAATAAAGGCAGGTGTGTAAACGAGTCAAAGCGCATCAGTCTGCGAGTCCGTACGATGTGTCAGCTGATAAATTCAGTTCTCTATTTATACTACCAACCCGCAGCCATCGTTGCTAACAAGACGCGCCAAGTAACTCGCAAAATGACAGTTATGAGTTTCTCCTTAGATGTTGAAAGAAGCTTAAAAAAAAGAAAAAACGCAAAGCTTTGGGTTGGGGCTGGCGGGGCACCTGCCTGTGAAAAGGATTGCTGGTAACCCCGTTTAACCCTTTGCGGTCCCCGGCGGCGCCATGGCGCACCGTCCGCTATTACGCACGGAAAGAAAAGTCTCAAAGGCATTTTGCTGCTTTAAAAAATGTAGTTTTTATTATTTAAAGATTGCAAAAAACGAAAACCACATGTTACGACACATTCAGATTGTTTGAATTAAAGCTGTGTGTTCGGTTTTTATAGGTAATACGAAGTGATGTACTTTGGCTTTACATACTATGAAGATACTGTGAAGTATATAAACCTCTGAGTCTTTTAATTTATTTATTCACTTTTTTTCAGAACATAACTTTGAAAGACAACAGCTGAAATCATGAAAGTTTAAAGGATTCATATTTTCACTGTTCATCATTTAAACATATTTGCTGCGGCTACATTCACCTTAATGAGACATTTGAGAGGATTTTCTTTCTCTGTAGATGATTTTCTCTATGTTGAAATCTAAACCTCATATTTTAACAAACACAATGTGCTTTTGGGGAAAAAAAATTCAATTTTTAAAGGCAACAAAAAATGGGCATGATTATTATTTTACTCTAATATACTAGATTTTTTTTTTTAGATTTATTAATATTTTTTACTTAATATTAATAACAATGGTGTGTAAAATTCTCATCTATAATGTACTAAACACAGGGAACTTGTGACCTGCAGTACTTTGTGGTCAGCAATGGTAGATGTAGTAAATTTCCTTCAGGTTTCACATGATTATATTGACAGCAACAATAAACAGAATCCAATTCAGTGTGACTGCATTAAGCTGGATTTCAAAGAACACACTGAGGTAGCTGATTACATATTGTTCCTCACTTTAATAAACTTTTTACACTGTGTAAAACAGGATAACTTGCAGCCCGGGACCAATAATGCCATTTTAACCATGTACAAGTGCATGCTTCTACCTGCTTAATAAATTGCATACACAGTGGAGTTTTTCTTGTCTCTGTAAATACATGCAACCTGTGATACGTGACTGCTGTTGCACAACAATTTCTATTTTCCAAGTAGCACACTTTTCCATTTATACAGTCCACATTCTTCAGTGGATGGCATACATCCTAGAAAGCATGTCTTTGTACACCGGATTAGTTTGAATTTATGCAAATGTACAGAATTGTTCTCAAATTCCAGAAAAAGATAAACGAAAAAAAAAGAAAAAAAAACGAAAAAACAAACCAAAAAGCAGTCTCTGGCTCATTATTTGACAAGAACAAAGCTTAATTGGAGCACTGAAACAGGTTATCACCCAGCACTTAAGCACTCATTTGAGTTTGGCTTCATATCCAGGACTTAAAATAGAAAACATGAGTCCAGCTTTCAATGCACTCCTTAACAAGTCTGATTGGTAAGCCAGCAGAGGTGAGATGAGGACAATGCAACTTTAAAAAAAAAAAAAAATACTTTGAAGGTGTGCTCCGCAGTGGGCGTGAGAGTTGGCACCATGTTTAATGAATGAAGTTGTTATGATTTCTTCATTCCTTTCCTGTGTAAACTACTTCGACTGGTTTCCTCCACAGTTCAGCTGAGGACAGGGCAGCTATTAGACTGCCTTCCAGTGCAATAACAGTGGCCTCATGCTGCGTTTAAGCATGTGTGTGCAGGAGATTGTTTGTTCTTCATGCAGACATGGTGATTTTTGTGTAAACGTGTGTGTGTGTGTATGACAAGCTAATAAATAAAGCCTTGTTTATCTGGAGCCACAGGTCTCGATCCCTTAGAAGGATTATTTTAGGTCTGTTTCACTGCTAATGATAAACAACTGCACATATTCACCATGATACACTATGTCACCCTATTTTATTGCTTACTGTATGTGTGTGAGGGGCATACTGTACTTCTTGTTATCTGATATTCATTAGAAGCAAAATGTGTGTGCTACACAGCTCAAAATACCTGTCACTCCCCCAGGACAGAGCGAGTTACAAATGAAACGTTTCATACGGAGGCAGGATTAACTGCTGTCAAACCCAGAAAGGGCAGATACATCTTGGGGCTACAAATGATAATCTTATTTTGTGGAATCAAGAAAAAAAAATTCTCCAGGTGTCAGGAAAAACACACGGTCATGAAATGGCATGCCCTCAGGTGTGAGGTTATTTGAGGATTTAAAGCTTCAATATAATTTTTTTTAGTTAGACTATTAAACTCAACACCTGTCAAAGTTGAAGAGACATAAGATCACCCTAGTTTCTGAGCTTAGCCCAGTAATGAAGCTCAGCTGGCTGACATTAGACTTTTAAGCATTTTCTTTTATTCCTTCTATATATATATATATATATATATATATATATATATATATATATATATATACACACACACACACACACACACACAAAGAGA
>VUQS01065556.1:0-10210 GCA_015108495.1 Heterochromis multidens | reverse complement strand
CCACTTAGACGTTCCAACATGACAATGATCCAGAACACAAGGCCAAGTCGACCTTTCATTGGCTACGGCAGAAAAAAGTGAAGGTTCTGGAGTGGCCATCTCAGTCTCCTGACCTCAATATCATTGAGCTACTTTGGGGATATCTCAAACGTGGAGTTCATGCAAGACAGCCCAAGAATTTAGAGGAGCTGGAGGCATTTTGCCAGGAAGAATGGGCAGCTTTACCATCTGAGAAAATAAAGTTCCTCATCCACAACTACCACAAAAGACTTAAAGCTGTTATTGATGTTAAAGGAGGCAATACACAGTATTAAGAACTAGGGTATGTAAACTTTTGATCAGGGTCATTTGGATAGTTTCTGTTGTCATTATGATTTAAAAAGGGCAAACACAATTGTTTGATAATAAATGGCTTCACCCAACCACTAACCATGAGAGAAAGAAAAGTTTTTGTATTATCATTCATATTCTCTGAAAAATGGCCAAAAAATTCACACATTCTGCCAGGGTATGTAAACTTATGAGCACAACTGTATATATTTTAAAAATCCCTAAAACCATCAAATGTGATGTTATAGTGTTTGCTTGATATGTTAAGCATCAAATTTTTTGTTGAAAACCTATGCAAACTTTTTTCTATCAGTATCAGTATCAGTAATATTAGTAAACTTGGAGTGGGGGTACAGTTACTTTTACTAAAAATACTGTGTGTATCTTATACATATTGTCTTTATGTGCATATGTTTGTGTTTTTACTGTGCAGAAGGAGCTTGTAACCATGGCCATTGCATCATTAATGCTCTGTCCTGCAGATGTACCTTCATCCTTGACAAATCACTTGGGCTTGCCGTCAGGAACATTACATTCCCCGCTACACATCAGATGTACACATGTACCATGAAAGAGAACACAAGTTTTCTCTCTTTGCATCGGTAGAAGCTGAGGGGGTGAAAGACTCTGGGGCCTCAGTGAGGGTTAAGTACTTGCAGAAAGAACGTAGGCCTGCTTCCTTATGTGCAGCTAATCAAGCTTTGATGCGCTTCCTCGCCTTGCAGCTGCATGCGTTTTCATCTTTTTTCCCCAGCCTTGCAGTGCCCTGCCTTCTCGTTCAATTACCCTCAAGCATGTCTTTGTTTTATCTCGCCTGGATGGCTGTATATTTGTTAATTTTCTTTCCAATAAAGGCCAATGCTCTAGCCAGCACATGGCCTCCTGCCTTAGTGGGAGAGGAAGTGGGCGACAGAGAAATAGTATTAACATTATTGCACTAATGGTTTTTACCTGAGTGTAACTTTCACGGCCTGCCGCTTAAGTGTCCCGTCGCTCCAGTGACTTGGAAAGCGTCTATTATATTCAGCCCACAGAGCAATCATGGGATGCAGATGGAGCTAGAGCTTGTCATGTCTAAGACTTCCTTCTAGTGCCCTTTGCAAATGCCACAGACAGTGATGGGTAGAAGAGAACCGCCGCTCCATCTCCATCTGCATGCCTGACCAACCCAAGCACTAGTGTGTCAAGCGTTGAACTTACGGTGAAATGAGCTTTGTAATCCAATGATATCTTGCCAACTCAAATCTGCTACATAGGATGTGAGGGAAAGTTTTTTTCTTTCTTTTTCCTGCAATGTGAAGCAATAAGCTAAAGGAAATATTGTGGTAGCCGCTGCAGTTCACAATACATCGAGATAAAGGAATAAATATGTGTTCCACAGGCATGTACACATAAATACACTTAAACACAAGCATGTGAGAAAAAAAAAAATCAAATATAGGATACAACATGAACATACAAATCATTTATATTCATTTGAAAAGTCATACAAATCAATTTAGTGTGGTTTTGCACTCAAACAGACACAGACAATACCTACAAAAAAGGCTATGCTTTTGCCTACACTGTATAGTTCTTGTATTGTATGTCTTTAGAGTGTTTGTGTTTATACACACTTTAGTCCTTACTGTCAATGAACAGCACAGGTGGGTCTAAAATGGTCTCAGACAAGTACATGCACACACACACACTCAAACACATACAATTGCATCGTCTGGAAAGTGCTATGGTCCATCTGCCATCATAGGTTTATGAGTGGGTAGTGAGTGTGTGTGTCTCATCACCCTCCCTCCGTCCTTCCCTCCACTCTCTTATCCTCCCACTAATGCACACCTACACACACTCACTCTCATCTCTTTCCAGACTAGTTCTGCTACTCATCTTCCTCTTCTTTCTCTCTGCTTTCCTTCTTACTTTGGCTCTACATTCCCATTTTTTAAGGATCCTCTCTCTTTATTTCTTCCTCTCTCATTGCCCTTTTCCCAGATATATTTGTTTTGCCAGGATCAATCAGTAGGTTAATCCTAATACCAGTTGAGAGTTGTTGGCACTCTCTGGTCTGAGTGCAAACACACACGCATCCAGGACAGTGATGCAGATTGTAGATAGCGCCAAAAGTCTGCCTGTAAGTGGGCCGTTTGGGATCCTAGTCAGCTTGAAGCTCCTTATGGTCTGTATATGTGTTTGTGTGTATTTCTGTACACTCTTGTAGTCTTATCATTCGTTTCTTGTCAGGTTTTGGATTTAACTTCATAGTTTATTCACTTTATATTCATATATCACTTTTAATCCGTGTCTCTTTCTGTTATGCATACACACATGCATGGGCGCACGCACACACACAAACACATACACACATTCACACACAGTCTATATATGCGTATTCATTCTTTGAATGTCAGGGCACCCAAGGTCCATGTAAAATGAATTCTCTGCCCTGTCATGCTGCCCTTGTCCTTCATGAACTTCTAAATTAATGAGAAAACATAGATTAAAACTGGGAGTGTTTTGACTGTGCAAAATATTTAGAAGTTAAATGGAAATTGCTATCTCATTTTCTTAGTTACTGCTTATTCTAGAACTCTGCATCAGTGTCTTATCTGAAAGATATTCCTCAAAGGATCAAGGTTAGTTTTCTTAGTCTTTCTTAGATAAAAATTTTTACAGCTGTACAGCGGGATATTGAGATTTTTAGAATGGATGAGCCCCTGTTCAGTAAGGTCGGGAAGATAGTGGTTTTCTTTGGTAAAAAGTAGTGCCAGTGAAAACTGTACATGTTCCTTTAATGTCCAGAGTACTTTCTGGAAGCTGTTTTCAAGCTAATACATAATGTTCCATTCACCTTCATTGTCAGTGTAGGAGACAAAGGTCTTAAATTAACAACTAACATAGTTAGATGCCTCTAGGTAGAAGCCAGAGCATTCTCATTATTGTTTAATTTTATTTTCATATTTTCTGTACCCTTGGTTATTTACATAAAGAGCCATCTTAAATATGAATTTGAATAAAAATTGACAATTAATAAATAAATGAATCAGTCAAATTAAGTCTACATTAAGGGGCTTATATCCAAATATAATGTTGTTACAGCACTTTTTTTCTTTATTGTTGGTTTGTTAAGTAGCGTTGAAAAGCAGAGAAAGAGTTGTGTGTCAGTTGATAGTGCTCTGATAATGGTGATGGAGCTGGGCTCCAGCAGGGTGCAATGTCAGGAGGTGGTGCTCAGCTTTGATAGCCTCCAGCCCAATTTAACCTCTGATGTCAAAGTTTGATCTCAAACCAATAATAACCCAACAAACATGGTTCAAAAAGTCTTGAGGCAAAACTGCTCACGACATGGTGGCAAAAACTGTAGGGTAGGCAAGCAGATGTCAATTATGTTTCCACTTACAATAGAGGTCCAGTCAGACAAAGCAAGGAGAATTAATCATAATACTCCTCTCTCATTTGAGAAAGTTTTATTTGTTTTTTAATTCATTCGTTCATTCATTTATTTGATAAAAAGATAATATAAAACAATTCTTGAACAAAAATCTTTCTCTTGCTAAAAGTCTAACAAGAATGTCCAGGCAGTGTTGAAGAAGTATTGGCAAATGAAAACAAAATTTCCAACGTCGGCACTTTCATTTGGGAACTATTTTTCAAACAAGATGAGGTTATTCAGCACTGAAATGTTTGCCGAGAAGTGTCATATGAACACTTCCAAGTTGTGAAACTACAAGCAAACAAATAACAACTCACAACTAATTTGGTTAATTGGCAACAAGGCCTTGCTGGATATAAAAACAGCATCTCTAGGGACTAAGTGTTTCACAAGTAAAGATGGTAGGGGTGTGTCACTCTCTTAAAGACTGTCTGGGCAAATAGTTTAACAGAATAGCATTCACCCAAAAACTGCAAAGCACTGGGGATTATATTATCAGCCATATATAATATCATTAAAATATCCCAGAATCCTGAGAGAGATGCTGTTATGTAAGGATCAGGAACATTTCTGAAAATAATTATCAATCAGCATAGTTTTTTTTGTTAAAACCTTACCCTGCAAGTTAAAAAAAGGAAATACACCTAACCTCTCTTAGCCGAAGGTCAGTTAGGATGTAATTACGCAAAGTGGAAAACTGTCCGTGGGTCTAACAAATCTATATGTAAAATTCTTTTTGGAAACTATGTATCTCCCAGACAGTAGAAATTGGACATTGGACTTGTTATGAGTGCGTAGTTCAAAAAACTAGCATCCATGATGGTTTGGCGGTAAATTGGAACTAATGGCATGAGTAACTGGTACATCTGTGAAGCTACCATAAATTTTGAACATATACACAGATTTTCTTAAACAAAATATGCTTTTGTCTCTTTCAAGGTAGGCTTTCTGTTGTCAAGATGATTCCAAAGCACATTTTGCACGTGTTGCAACAACAAAAACTTCTGACTGCTAAATGGGCGTACATGCAGTGAAGAAAACATGTAAATTAAATGTTAATTACAATAAAGAAAGCCCCAAACTTTGAGTATTTCAGTTAAATATATGGTTTAAAATGCTAACAAATCCTTGTATTTTCTTTATATTTTTATTTTACACAGCAGTCTCACTCTTTTCAAAACAGGGTTGTAACGGAACTTAATACTAAAACTAATGCTTATTATTGTGAAAAGACTAAGATTAAAAGTAAATTTGTTGCTGTTTTTGTGTTTGTTTTTTGTTGTTGGATTACAGTAAGAGAGCCTGCTGCCCACTATACCAGAGTTTTGTACTGTATTATGTGTAGACAGGTGGAAGTCCAGCTTGAATCCACTGGTTATTTTTACTCTTTGCCTGGTGAAATCTTCATACAGCTTCTCTGTCTTTCGCTGCTCTTTTTCTTCCTGACTTTCATCCTGTGGCTCCATGGAATTGATTTCTACCCGCCTGTCTGCTGCCTTTGTGAGCAACGCACAAGCTGAGGAGAGGGAAAAAGAGAGATGGAAGGCCCTATTTTTCCTTCAAGGAGGGTTTCACACTCCTCCCTCGAAGGAGGCTTTTCGTGCTCACCCCTTACAGTTTTTGGACAAGAATAGAGAGAATATGTGGGCACAAATGCATCAGGTTCGGTCTGGCTGGGTTAGCTGGAGGATGCTAAGGAGACGGGTAGCCTTCAACCCACAGAATCAATTCACCAGCAGAAAACTTCTTCGCCGCACTAAATGATAACACACCTTGAGAGGCCTGGCCCCTGACATGGGAGAAAAATAACTGCGTGAAAGAACTGTCGTGGGAGATATAAACATATTTCTGTCAGCCAGCCCAAAGTTGTTTCAATAATCTTGTGTAGGCATGCTTTACCTTTGAGTGCACCACTGTTTTTGTTATGTGCTTTTGTCTTCTTAAAACAAAATTGCTTTTTTTTTTCTAGTTGAAGCTATCATCTTTACTCTATGTGTTTGTGATGTTCTATCCTTTCTTATGAAGTGAGGTTTTGACTTCTTAAGCATCTTCTGATGTGTCTCCTGTATGTACCATGTCCCTACCTATTATTTAGCATCTAACTAATTTCACAATTTTCTGTAACATTACCTGATTAAAGTAGCTGGTTGAGCTGAAATTTCTCTCCTAACTGGATTTAGCAGTTCAGATAATGGTATTCATCTTGCTCCTCTCCTTATCTCACCTGATAGGTCATCTTTAGGTTTAGAAACAAACTGTAGACTCATCAGTGGAAAACTGATGGGTCCTGGCCCAAGGCCCACATAATTTGGGTCATTTTGAAATAGAAGTTAATGATTCCTTTCTGTGTAAGTTTGAGTCTGTGGTGAAATCATAGAGCACACAGTATTAGTAGTCAGAATGGGACTACTAATCTAAGTGTAATCAAAAAGTACCAACTGCACTAGAAGGTTTCTGAACTTGTAAGAAAGAAAATTACCTTTAATGGGAGATTGGACAAATTTAAACCAGGCGTGGTTTTCGATTTTTATGGGCCTAGAACTTTTTGATGGCACTTTGTATATAGGCCTTCAAAAATCAACAGACCCAGGAATGCTTGCACTTGTTGCTCTATACATGTTATCCCTCCTTGTTTATCACGTGAAATTCTATTTTCAATTGGTTCTGATAGAAATAACTCAAAGTTGACTTTATGTTGTCAACTTGGGACACTGCATTCCTTTTTGGGCCTCAGTGGCTTCTCTCTTTCTGCTTCTCTGTCTCTCTAGCTCGCTCTCTGTTTCTGTCTTTGCTACCAACATGCATCTTCTATCCATTGGAGGGATGAAAGACCAGTGGAATTTTCCAACCTTTCACTGGAAACCATCATGTGTTTTAGCTTCTTCAAATGTTCCTCCTTATGATAATTTTCCAAAATGATCTCAAGAGCACCTAATGCAGTGAAGTTCCTCTTCACTTTGCTGTCCCAGACTCGTTTGTTTGTTGCTGTAATTTTTAATTTTTTGCAAAGTGCTTGGTATGAAACTCAGTGTTATTTTTATGGCAAGATGGTAAATCCATACTTGTACATGCTTAAATCTTGTGTTTTTATTTTGATGGAGTAACTCAAATTAACATAGAAGCCCATGTTACATGTTACATGTTTTATTTATTTTTTTGACAGTATGCCTACAGTTTAGGTTCAGAATTAGTTTGACAAATGGAATTGTTTTATGAGAGAATTTAGTTATGGTTGTTTGTGTGTGAGGCTGTTTGTGTGTACTCCAGCTTTTACTTCATGTGTAACATTAACGCTTGTGTGAGGGAAACTTCTATTAAATGTCAACCAGAAAAAGCTGACAGTGCAGTCACATCTTTACAGGTCTCACCTAGTAAGACATTTTAAATTATAAGGCTTTTAACTGAAGTGTACTGACACATCTGTACTGTCTTTGTTCATCTTTTTTTCTTTTTTTTGCACACACACAAACATGGCCGATTGTTTGAATCCATCCTAGTTCATGTACAATGTACCTTATTTTTGTGTACTGCAGTTTCTTTTAATGTCATTTCTGCTCTATTGCATATTTTAACTTTGTGAGTGACAGAAGAGGAAAGAAGAGGGAGGACATGAATTGTATTGGAAGATGAATAATTACCATGTAGCTGGGGCCATCACAAGCCCTTTTTTGCCCTCTACTTTATGACATTTACTAAAATCATGGTCTAGTGTTGCTAATGCATTTTCTGCTCAAAGAAAAAAAAGTACTCTCTCTCTTACACACATTTTCCAGTCTGTATACAGAGCAGAAAAATGGAAAAATATGTATGCAATCAAATGCAGACTACTGTTTTCTGAAATTAAGATAGTGGACATTGTATTAAAGAGGTATTGATGCAAGTGAAAGGTCTAACCAGTCTCTCATAGCCACTATCAGTCTTATAAGATATGGCATGGTTACAAATATAAAGCAAAACTTGCACACTGTTTCTGAATGTACTGCTTTGTGTGCCATCAGAGTTAAAAATTCTTAATTAGTTTCACTCACCATTAGTTTGACTCTGGTCTTGCCTTCCAGCTACTCACAGCGCTGGTGGCAAGGGGCTGTGATTCTTTTTCAAAGTCATTGTGATTGCCTAGATCTGTGGCCTTCTGCTTTGGTTTACCGCCAGGTTTCTGGTTTGACTTCCACTCGACTTCAGCTCCAGATGTTCCCAGCAATATGCCTGGTGTGCTTGTGTGTGTGTAAGTGTAACTAGTTTTTGGAAGTGTGGATGTGACCATATGCAAATGTGTATGGGGATGTTGTATGTGTGATTCTGTTTTCATATAGCTGTTGTCTCATTTTCACCTGTCAGTGGTCAGCCAGGGTCTGTCAAATAGCCCAAAGGTGTTTGATAACAATTTTTTTCATCTTATGTTAATACAAAAGCACTTACAATATAAGGTACACCAGCTACTTTGGACCAAACTATTATGGATTAAAGCCATTATGAGACATTTTAAGGCATATCACTTGTTGAAGTAACTTATTCTGCAGTACCTCCAACATCATGGGGTGGCTGTAGCTCAGGAGGTAGAGCAGGTCACTTACTAATTGGAAGGTTGGTGGTTTGATCCCTGGCTGCTCCAGTCTGCATACCAAATATCCTTGGGCAAAATACTAACCCCAAGTTGCTCTCCGATGCATTCGTCGGAGTATGAATGGTTAGATATGAAGCATCTGAGCACAGAAAAAGTGCTTGCATGGGTGTGAATGGGTGAATGAGGCAGTTGTATAAAGCGCTTTGAGTACTCCGGGAGAGTAGAAAAGCGCTATATAAGAATCAGTCCATTTA
Organism: Heterochromis multidens; assembly: GCA_015108495.1. Lineage (NCBI taxonomy): Eukaryota > Metazoa > Chordata > Actinopteri > Cichliformes > Cichlidae > Heterochromis > Heterochromis multidens. The sequence goes on along the minus strand of VUQS01065556.1, from coordinate 1,638 downwards.
CCATCATGTCTACTATTGGCTTTATTCTTGTTTTCGCAGTTACCTTAACTTGCAAGTGAATTTGAGGTAGAGGTTTAAGTAAATTCCGCCTGTTTAATGCCATCAGAGTCTTTGATTTATTAAATTCATCAAAATGATTTGTCAAGTAGAAATTGTAGAGTGGATGACTAGCGGATGACTTTGTGTATGTGTGTGTACTACTAGGATTTCCATTTTGGAATGCAGGATCATTTTCTTCTTTTTTTGATCTTTATTGAACCTCTAATGGCATGCTACCATGTCTGCTAAATATTGTGGCTTTCTGCAAAGCAGGGCTGTGACATCACCAGTTTGTCTCTCTGTATCTGGAAGTTCCACAGGATGTTAGCTTGGTCTATAAAAAAGCCCTCCATAAAGCTAGGACATCTTACTATTCATCACTGATCGAAGAAAATAAGAACAACCCCAAGTTTCTCTTCAGCACTGTAGCCAGGCTGACAAAGAGTGAGAGCTCTGTTGAGCCAAGCATTCCTTTAACCTTAACTGGTAATAACTTCATGAATTTCTTCACAAATAAAATTTTAAACATCCATCAATCCATCCACTTATTCAATTTAGGGTCACGAGGGGGCTGGAGCCTGTCCCAGCTGCCATAGGGCGAGAGGCAGGGTACACCCTGGACAGGTCACCAGTCTGTCACAGGGCTAACACAGAGAGACAGACAACCATTCACACTCATGGGCAATTTAGAATCACCAATTACCCTAACCCCTCTAACTGCATGTCTTTGGACTGTGGGAGGAAGCCGGAGTACCAGGAGAGAACCCACGCAAACACTGGGAGAATATGCAAACTCCACACAGAAGGGCTCTGGCCAAGTTGAACCCAGGACCTACTTGCTGTGAGGCAACAGTGCTAACCCCCACGCCACCGTGCTGCCAGTTTTAAACATTAGAGAAAACATTATTCATAACCATCTCACAGACATATCATTGCGTACAGCTACTTTCAATACTATTGATATTTATTTAGACTCTCTCTTTGATTGATCTTTCTGAGTTAACCTCAATAGTTACTTCCTCCAAACCATCAATGTGTCTGTTAGACCCCATTCCTACAAGACTGCTTAAAGAAGTCCTACCATTAATTAGTGCTTCAATTTTAAATATTATCAACCTATCTCTATTAATAGGCTACGTACCACAGGCCTTTAAGGTGGCAGTAATTAAACCATTACTGTCATGGTCCCTGGGTTTTGGACCCAGGGTTTTGAGTATGTTTGAACGTGTTTTGTTGTTTATTTTTTTGGCATGATCTGATGCTCATGTTTAAGTTCTTGAGTGCCTTTGAGTTTCTTTCTTCTTGCTGTTTTCTTGATGTATGCTCAATAATCCAGGTAAGGAAATCCCAGAATTTCCTTACCTGGATTGGACTTCCTCAGTCCGGACTTGGATGAAGTGACGAAACGTTTCTCCCACTCAAAACGCTACGTCCAGGTGAACAGATTCAGCTTTCTGGGGCCTCATAGTTTTGTTCTCTATATTTCCAGTCCTTGACTCCTTGTTTTATCATGTCTGTTCCTTGTGTTTTCCTTTCCTGTCTCCGTATTCTCTCTGTGGCTCCCCAGTCTGTCTTGTCCTCATGTTTGTTTACCTTCAG
>VUQS01065548.1:0-12030 GCA_015108495.1 Heterochromis multidens | reverse complement strand
CGATGCGCCAAATGTTCTCTATAGGTGAAAGATCTGGACTGCAGGCAGGCCAATTCAGCACCCGGACTCTTCTCTGACGAAGCCATGCTGTTGTAATAGCTGCAGTATGTGGTTTTGCATTGTCATGCTGAAATACACAAGGCCTTCCCTGAAATAGACGTCGTCTGGAGGGGAGCATATGTTGCTCTAAAACCTTTACATACCTTTCAGCATTCATAGTTCCTTCCAAAACATGCAAGCTGCCCATACCATATGCACTTATGCACCCCCGTACCATGAGAGATGCTGGCTTTTGAACTGAACGCTGATTACACGCTGGAAGGTCACCCTCCTCTTTAGCCCGGAGGACGCGGCGTCGATGATTACCAACAAGAATGTCAAATTTGGACTCATCTGACCATAGAACACTTTCCCACTTTGAAACTTGGCCCACAGGACACGACAGCACTTCTGGACCATGTTCAAATATGGCTTCCTTTTTGCATGATAGAGCTTTAGTTGGCATGTGCAGATGGCACAGCAGATTATGTTAACCGACAGTGGTTTCTGGAAGTATTCCTGGGCCCATTTAGTAATGTCATTGACACAATCATGCCGATGAGTGATGCAGTGTCGTCTGAGGGCCCGACTCTGCCTCTCTTTGACATCCCTTTTATAGCTAATCATGTTACAGACCTGATATCAATTAACTTAATTAGTTGCTAGATGTTCTCCCAGCTGAATCTTTTTGGATTTTCTAGCTTTTGCAGCCATTTGTTGCCCCTGTACCAACTATTTTGGGACCTGTAGCAGGCATCAAATTTGAAATTAGCTCATTTAGTGGATGAAGGTGTAAAATTTCTCAGTTTCAACATTTGTCATGTTATCTATGTTCTGTTGTGAATAAAATATGGTTCATGTGATTTGGAAGTCCTTTGGTTTTCATTTTGTTCAAATTTAAAGAACGTCCCAACTTTTCCGGAACTCAGGTCGGATTTAATCTCATAACAAATTTTTCACAAATACCAGAAGCTATTCTATAAATTGTTCAAAATCAATAATCCTTCCAATAACGGAGAACTCATGGAATCCTCCAGACCAAGATTTGCACTTTTCCTTCCCTGTAGGCAATATCAAATACCTAGGTATAATCATCTCCCCCAAATTATCAGATTTAGTTCACTTAAACTTCACTCCGCTTTTGGAGAAGATTAATAACAATCTGAAACGCTGGAATAACCTTCAAATCACATTACTATCATCAAAATGAAAGTTTTACCCCAAATTAATGATCTTTTCTCAATGATCCCATTCAAACCTACATCCAAATGGTTTCAACTGTTAGACTCCAACATCATTAAGTTTTACTGAAAAAAGAAAAAAGCCAAAATCAGTCTTTTCACTCTTCAGAAAAACAAATGTAAAGGAGTCCCAAAAAGCTGAATCTGTTCATCTGGACGTAGCATTTTTCAGTGGGAGAAACGTTTCATCACCTCCTGGTGACTTCTTCAGTCTCAGCTGACTGCAGGTTTCTCCAACCTTATAAACAGTACATTTGCATAATGACTGAAACTAGCACCACTGACTAACAATGGGCCATGAGGTCAGTTTCATGATCATGGTGACGAAACGTTTCTCCCACTGAAAACGCTACGTCCAGATGAACAGATTCAGCTTTTTGGGATTCTTTTACCTGAATTATTGAGCATGCATTAAGAAAAAATGTAAAGGAGGTTTGGAGGCGCCTAATTTACTCTATTACTATTTAGCTAACCAAATACAATATATTATAAGATGGATTCACCCAAATACGGCCCACAACACTTGGATAGAATTAAAACAAATAGTTTGACATTTGAGCTTTAAGTACATTTAATAGCAACATTAATTTCAGACACAGGCCAAAATACAAAAATGGGTCACCAAAATGCACATCTTGACTTCTGTCCATGCCCACAAGTTATTGTTCTGATATCTTGTGGAGATTCTCATTAAATCAATCTCACTTACACATTAATGGTGAAGTACCAGTTCTTCCTTGGTGCCCTTTGAGAACCAGGCCACATTCTGTTTGAGAACCCAATGTTACAGAGCATTTCTTAGTGGAAGTTAGGGTAATTTCAGTGGGAGAAAAATCAAAGCAGCCAGAATCTAATCACTGATGGATTTCTTGTGGCAGCCCTTTCCATAGCCAGTCAAACATGCCAGTGGTCCCAACTTTAAACCCTGCAATTTTGTAGTGTTGTGCCAGTGTCAGTGTTTTGGCACCAACACCAGTCTTTTTCAGTGAAAATATGTGGATCCAGTTCTAGATTGGGGACCAGCATCAGGTTGGTAAAAAGAGGTATACGAAGCCCGCGATTAATAAACTGCTTGCAACAACCAGAAGAAGCCAAAAGAAGAGACCAACACATAGGTGCCAAAAACTGTAGTTCCTGGAGGGGCCACTTGAGGCTGACTCCAAAGGCAAGTCAATCCACATAAGACTCCCAAGTTAAAATGCTCAATATAACAGCATTAAAAAGAATGTTTACAGCCTGGTACAAACATAAACTTAGGACAAAAAGTAAGGAAATTTGTGTTTGGTCAGTGATTTCTTTGTTGTAACAATGCTTCTTGGCAATAAATCCTATACTGTTGGAAAGCCCGTTTATTTCCCCTTAAATGATGCCACATTGGTAAGGAAAATGCATTTGTGGATTGAGCAGCAGAGTTGAGTATGTGGGTTGTGCCCATGAAAAACTTGACAAATCCTCTCTGCCAATGCCAAACAGCTTATTCTGCTATTGACTCTTGTTTTGAGCTTGTTGGCTCACATTTGTTATGTTGTTCTTTCTTTCTCTCTTTTCTTTTTTCAAAACACAGTTCACAGAGTTTTAAAACATTATGAGTCAGGAGGAAATTCTGATATTTGGCAAACGTCTGTATGTTGTAACAATATCAGTGAATGTACTTTTAATGAACTTCTCACATCAATCGGCAAAATAAACAGTCTCCCAAGTAATCATGTGGAACAAATTTACCGTCTTACTGGACCTATAAAAACAGTCAAACCTCCTACTCTGAAGTCACTATGTTTGCATATTAAAACAGAGGAAAGCAAAATATTGTGTAAGTTTATGGGGAATCACAAGGCAGGTCATATTTTAAGGATAATTCTCCCCACTAAAGGATCAGTGTGTGTTGGATCATTTTCAGCCAGATCCAGCAGCTCATCTCCATCCAACATCTTGTTCCAACTGATGACAAATGCAACATTTTGTCAGGCGTGAAACACATTTTGATTTAGCCTTTTTTTTCCGCAGTCAAGCTAAATCTCTTTCACCTTTCATCCAGAGTTTTGGCCTAATTATGGTCCTCTGTGAACAAGCAAGGAATCACATGAGGAGAAACCCAACTTGGACACAAAGAAAAGATATTAAAAAATTAAAAAATATCATATACAATAAAAACAGAAGAATACCCTCAAAGTAAGCCGACCACATTGCTCGTATGTGTCTTTGTGTATGTGTACATGTGCTCTATTTGGTTTACACGTGTACCAAAATATAATGTGTATATTCTGGTAAAAAGGGATTTTGCACATTTTAACAGTATAGATATAGATATGCAAGAATTTAACAAGGCCTACACTACAAAACACCACACAGTGTCCTCCTACCAGTTCATAATAACACAGGATTATCTCCTGGGGAATATTAAGGCATAAAAAATAACATATGAGCAAAATGTTGGAGGCGTTAACTGATCGTTTCAGAAGAACTATGTATATCTTAATACACCTACTAAAATTTCATCATCCCACTCCACTGGGACATTCATCATTAAAAACAGAGCAGCACCAATTGCAAATGTGTGCTGGTGGTATTCTAGATTTTCCTTATTGTAAACAAATCCTATGTAAAGACCAAAACAATGAAGAGATTCATGTAAAAAAGTATTGTTGTGCAGCCACAGCCTACACACACACACACACACACACACACACACACACACACACACACATATATCTTATTCCTCTGTGCTGTGGAGCTCAATTGACAAAAAAGATTAAAAACCTGAATGAGTCACACTCATGTCCAATCCTGCTAACAGAAATGCTCACCGGAGCACGAAATGTGTATTATTCCGCAGTGTTAAAATAGTTCCCAGGAAATGTCCTATATATTTGTATTTGATGATATTTGATGATGTTTGGGAAAAAAACACTCCAGTACCCGAAGTTAAAACAAATCTGGAAATGAAACTATGAAACTATGAGATTTACATCTTGTGCAAATGTACAATGTGTTACAGAACAGATGAGGAGGTTGGAAGAGACAAAATCATCAACTGCTAGTTTTAGTTTTTTGACTAGATTTAAAATAAGGCCAGTTTTATGCTGCCACACAACTTGCTACTTCTGTTTAATTATTCATTAGTTTTATATTTAGTTTGTGATAATTATATAGGAAAAAGAATAAAAAGACCTAAAAAGAAAAAGACCTCCTCTCCAGAAGGAACAAAACTTCAGGTTTGGGAAGATTTAATTTTTTTCTTTTTTTTTAATGTGGCTAGCGATACTATTAGTGTGCTTAACTTTATCTATGCCTGTAACATACTACTGGGACACATGCAGAAGCTCGTGGTGCGCTTTGTTTCATGCACCTTAACATAATTATTGTGTGTGGGTTAGAGCAGGGGTTGGCAATTACCAATTTACCAAGGTGTCACATAAGAAACTGGCACTAACGTGGAGGGCCACAAATAAGCTGAACTCAGTTCTGCTCAATATTAATTTTATCTCTTTATAAACTGCTAGTGGTAAGAGTAGATGTTATAGTTAAACCCTAATTGTGGCCCCTTGGGAAAATTAATTGCCCAGGGTGGGCTACAAACAGCACATCGACAGCAATTCTTCCACACAAATAAAATAAAGGATTTATGAAACTACACACAAGCCTAACACTATGCTAAGCAGTGTACTTGTCAGTTTTTATTTGCAATATCTGGTAGTACTTAAAGCACATACCTTTATAAAGGAAGCCTTTTTGCCTCCTGAAGTGGCCCATAGTTCTGAGAGGTTTTGATGACAGTCATATTGGGTGTCGTAGAAATATAAAGAGCATAGCTGTATCTGTAAGCGTCATACCCACTAAAACTAAATCAATTGTGTCTTCATGCAAAAGAAAGTCTAACCCTCATATCATCACATCTTCCTTCCTACATGGATTTTTAAGCTCTTTATATCATTTTACACTCACCAGCTGCTTTACTATTAAATATATAATCAGCCAGTCACATGGCAGAAACTCAATGCATTTAGGCATGAAGACATGGTCAAGCTAAGAACAGGAAAGTGAAGCTACAATTCACATGGGCTCACCAAAATTGGACATTAAAGGATTGGAAAAATATCACCTGGTCTGATGAGTCTCAATTTCTGCTCCGACATTCAGAATTTGGTGTAAACAACATGAAAGTGGGTGCCAGTATAGCTCAGTGGGTTGAACAAGCGACCCATATGCTGAAAGGCCATTTCCTACATGTCATTCCCCCTGCTCTCTGTCCCTTCTTTCCTGTCTGCTCTACTTTCCTGTCATAAAAATAATAAATACCAAAAATAAATCAGTTCATAATAACACAGGATTATCTCCTGGGGAATATTAAGGCATAAAAAATAACATATGAACAAAATGTTGGAGGCGTTAACTGATCGTTTCAGAAGAACTATGTATATCTTAATACGCCTACTAAAACAAAAAAACATGTAAGCATGGATTCATCCTGTCTAAGATCAATAATTCAGGTGGTGGTGTGGGGGATATTTCCTTGGCACAGTTTGGGCTACTTTTGGGCTAAATGCCACAGCCTACCTGAGTACTGGTGCTAACCATATCCATCTCTTTATGACTACAGTTTACCCATCTTCTCATGGCTGCTCCCAGCAGGACAATGCGCCATGTCACAAAGCTCAAATCATCTCAAACTGGTTTCTTGAACATAACAATGAGTTCACTGTACTCAAATGGCATCCACAGTCAGCAGATCTCAATCCAGTAGAGCACTTTTGGGATGTGGTGGAACGGGAGATTCTAATCATAGATGTGCAGCCAACAAATCTGCGGTAACTGTGTGATGCAATCATGACAATGTGGACCAAAATCTCTGAGGAATCTTTTGAGCACCTTGTTGAATCTGTGCCATGAAAAATTAAGACAGTCCTGAAAACCAAAAGGGGTCCAACCCAGAATTACCAAGGTATACCTAATAAAGTGGCCAGAGACTTATATTGCACACCTGGAGGGAAGAGAAACTAAAGGGAACAGAAAGTGGTAAATAAAAAAAGAAAATGGTCACCATTACACCATCAACAGCAGCTAAATCATTCCAGGTTCCTCTTTTTCAAGTGTCAAGTGTAAAATACACTTTTATCTTATCAAATGATCCTCCACTATTACAAGTGGGAAAAGTATTCTTTGCAAACCTTTCAATTAAAAATTTGCATTATCTCTGTAACAGACTAAAGAGGAAGCCCTTCTAAAAAAATGCCAACCATTTAACTACCACATTTGTTTTGGTTCAGCTTGCTTCCACATGGGGGAGACATGCTCCTCCCATCTCCAACACCCCCTTTTTTTCTAGTTTGGAAGGAAAGAAAAAAAATATAGAAATACATAAATATTTCCTCTTTTGGGAAAGTCTTCTAAAAATCCAGAGCTCTGTTTTGGAGAAAACAGAAGAATACCTAGAGAAAGACAGACATCCAGAGGGGAGGAGGTGAGACAACTGAGTGAAGAGTTAGTTCAAAGATAGAAATGTGATTGGAGCAAAGGAAGAGCACAGAGAACACACATCTCATCACTCTGCAACACTTCAGCTGTTTGTCAACTCTTCTCCTGCCATGGACTGGTCATCTGAGACATTATTCTGAGGGCCAAACAAGGGCAAAAAAGCAGAGAAGAGAGACAGACGAAGGAGGGAGAAAAGCAGTAAACCTTGGCTGAAGTGAGGAAACAGCAATTGTGTGGGTGAGCAGAGGCGAAGAGACAGAGACGAAAGGTGGGGGAGTGGAGGAGTGAAGCGCCCCATTCCTTCAAGCAAAGTGAGAGGGGAAACTGGGGAAAAGAAAAAGAAGAAGAAGAAGAAGAAGAGGAGTGATAAAGAGAAGGGGAAGGAGGGAGAAGAGTCAGCTGGACATGGGGCTTTGTGCTGTTCTCCTCATCTGTCTCTCCCAGGCTGAGCTAGGCAGAGTCTGGGCTCAAGAGCATGAAGGTAAGCCCCCTTTCTTCGCCAACACCAAATGCACTACAGATCTACTAACAACACCACCATTATGACTACCTTTCTTCACAACAGACCGTCAAGTACTGCACAAAACAGCTTCTAGAAATCTCTGTTAAAGTAAAAAAAAAAAAAAAGTATAAATCTGCCACTAACTAAGGCAGGCAAAAATGTTTTTCTGGCACTTTTTAATGGTGTGTCTATGAATACGTGCATGTGTGAAGCTAACTGGACTACTGACATTTCTCACTGTCAGTCACAGGAAGCACATAAAAGATGGTGTGTGAGTCTGGATTTTTATTTTCTCTCGTTGCCAAAACCTCTGTATTTCCAGTTTGGGGGGGAACAAATAAATGCTTGGTTTTCATTTGGTTTAATAATACTGATCTTGTGAAAGGGGATTCTGTATTTTATCAAATAAATGTTTGAGGTTACCCAGTTATTTCAACAATGACTTGAAGATTCATTGCCAAAGTAAAAGAAGAAAGTCAGTCAGTGAGAACAGCAGCTGAGCTAGGAATTCTTAAATTTGGAAAGTTTCTATCTCATCTCAGGCTGTGTCCCATCACCTGCTTTGTGCATTTCCTGTATATGGATCCTCTGCCATCCTATCTGTAGGTGTGTGTTGGTGTGTGTGTGCATGTATGTATTTTTGTTCTCCTTGGAGATATATTATTTTTAGCCAGCCCCCGTTCTTCCGCTGCTGCTCCTCCTCCTCTGACAATCAGCGGTGCTCCAGTTTCTCTGGCCTCTCCTGTGGTCCCAGTTCCTCTGATCAGGGGCCTAGCTCTGCAGAGGACAACCCGACATACAGAGTGACAGATCTCCCCTAATATATGGTCACACAAAGTCCAGTACAATGTCCAGGCTCATTTTTCCCACTAAAATACTTCCAAACCAATTATTCAGGTCAATTTATCAGACTCTTCCTTGTAAAGCTGGTTCCCTATTTTGGGCCCTTTTTACTCGGTTTGAGCACTAGATTAGGGTTCTGTGGCAACAGAAAGTAGAACAGCTCTAAACTAAAAAGGCAGCGCTGGAAGCTTGGTAATTAAATGACTAAACTCTCAATCACTTATCCAAAGGAACACAATCCTCACTACTGTCTAACAATTGACTGCAGATGATGCCAAATCTCTTTTACAGAGCAGATAATACTCCAGCAGAGTTGGGTAAAAAGGTTGCACAGCTGTCCCTGCTTTCTCAAAAGTCAGGACCATCAAGACTGTTTGCACATCTGCAACTGATTGTCAGCACAAATTTCAGTGTGAAAGTTTCACAGACGTTAAACTCCACGTAAAAGTTCTGTGTGCTTTTATGAATGCTGATATATCCGTACCCTTAAACACTGCTTTTTTAAGCAGGATATCATCTTGTGACTTGAAATCTGTCTGAGGAAAATACCTGTTTAATAATGTTTGTGCAAAAGCAGGCGACACTGGAAAACAAGAGTCAGTAAAGATGCTAGCAGCTTTGTGAGGCTGCAGCATTAGGATTTTAACTCACAATGACAGTGCTAGCAATGTTTAGCAGGCATAATGCTTTGCATTTTAGCATGCTAACCTTTGCCAGTTAACCTTAAACACAAACAATGAGTGGCCCTAATCACCGTGCCAGGTATCTGGGCAAAAGCCAAACCATCTGACAAAGAAAATCTTAAACCTCATGTTGGCACTAGATGAGAAGCCCAAGTTTATTCAATATTCATTTTCGTGTTACCCAAACCAAATTTCACAGCAATCCATCCAACTAGAACCTCACAGAGGAAACAGAGTAGAGGTTTCTGGCACAACTTCACCTACTTCCAAGGTGCAGAGGATAAAGTCTGATGTCATGATGTCATGATGATCCTGATGAAGGACAAAAACTGAAACGTGTTGGTCAAACAATAATGTACTGCCAGAGCTTTAAAATCTTCAGGCAACAGGGAGAAAGTCAGTGTCAGCAAATGTCTATGGAGCTGTTTTTTTCCTGCTTGGTCAACAGATCACAGCAACCCTTGTTTTGCATATGGTGCTGGGTCCACTTGTGTTTGAGAGGGTGAATGTGAGGCTCATTATATCTGCATTTCAGCCAATTTTTTATGCCGGCTCCTCCATGAGATTGATTGATCATTTATTTCGAACATATGCGTACATATATACAAAATAAAGCATATATACAGGAAGAAAAATACTGTCCTCTAGTACAACAGGTGCTCGAAAAGGAGCAGGAAGAAGTAAAACTTATGTACTCCCACCCCCTTCACATATTTATAGCTCAGTCATGTAGTTATGCAGCTGCTTCCTGAGTATATTTAATACATAGTATAACAATAATAACATCATATTGGAAATATCTATATTGAAAACACCTCTTGTAGATTAATGCTCCCCCTCGTCCCTGTACTGCAGAAAAACCATATCTTTATACAGTGATTTAAATTTGTGGATATTTGGACATTGCTTGTGCTTGGCCCCTAACCCATTCCATAGTTTAACCCCACACACAGACACACAAAACCTTTTCCTGGTAGTTCTCACCATGTGCACTTTAAAATTCTCATTCCCCCTCAAACTGTAGCCCCCATCTCTCTGGGTGAAAAGGTTTTGAATATTAACTGGTAATAGGTTATTTCTAGCTTTAAACATTATTTGTGCTGTATTGTAGTTAACTAAGTCATGAAGTTTTAATAATTTTGACTGTAAAAATAAGAAATTTGTATGTTGAAGATACCCAACTTTGTGCATGATACGAACCGCCCTTTTTTGTAATATAAAAAGTGAATTTAGCGTATTCTTATAATTATTTCCCCATACTTCTATACAATAAGTTAAATACAGAAGAATTAGAGAACAATACAGAATATAGAGGGAATTATATTCTAGAACCTGCTTAATTTTGTTCATGATTGAAATGCTTTTGGACACTTTGTTTTGTACCTGTCTGATATGCGACTTCCAACTGATTTTATTGTCAAGTATCAATCCTAAGAATTTAGAATTTTTTCATTTTCTACCTGTATTTGTATCCCATCTTTCACTTTATAGTTACTAAATATCATTGCTTTTGTTTTACTAAGATTTAGTGATAATTATAACTATCCATCCATTTTTTTAACTGTCATAATAATTGACATTATTAATAAGTTCATCGTAATTGTACCCAGAAAAAAATGTATTAGTATCATCAGCAAATAATATTAATTTTGATCATTTAGAAACCTTGAACATGTCATTAATATATATATTACATAGACTGGGGCCCAATACTGACCCTTGGGGGACTCCACAAGCAATTTCCATATACCCAGATATAAATTCTCCCATCTTCACAAACTGTTGTCTTCTAGATAAATAACCTACACTATAAGATGCACAAACTACACAAGCCTCCTTCAGGCAGACAATAGTAACAGTTACTTGTCCTTTTTGTCTTCAGCTGTCCATGTGGACATTCGCAAACAAGTATACTCCCAGGCTTAAGAGTAATAAATAAAGGAGTAGAGCCTAATTTTGGTTTCAATCAAAATAAAACAATTCAGTTCAGCCATTTTAATTAGGCAAGACTGGAATAAACTGAACAACCACAATGCAGAATAAGCAATTCGACAACATAGGAATAAGGCATATCTTATGCATTGTGGTTGGCATAAACATAGTAAGGGCCTGTCTCATGTGTGGCCTGGGAAACTAGCAAGATATAAGCATGAAGTCTATATTCATCTACAACCAATTAACTGTATCACTTTACCACAGTAGCCTTTAGTTTTCTGAGCTGCAAAACAACATATTGCATGAAACAGACATGCACTTCTAAACTTATGACATATTGTAATGGGATATTATAGTGACCTTAAAGCCAAAAGGTCAGTACACATCCTATCAGGAGCTTAGAAAGCACATTTGACTGACTGAACAACTGTGAGTAAAGGAATATTATCTGTTCACAAAAGATAATAATAATAATATACACAAACCAAAGACATTCCTGACTTTAAATTGTTGTACAAAATTTAAATATTGCATAAACTTTAATCACATTGAGTTTTACTGGAAAAGTTTTACTATATGTATGTTTACAAATGTTATAAGTGGTCAGCAGAGGTGGCAAAAGTACAGACATTCTGTACTTAAGTAGAAGTACAGATACTTGTCTTAAAAATACTCTGATAAAAGTTGAAGTACTGATTCAACTTCTTTACTCAAGTAAAAGTGAAAAAGTACAGGCTCTTAAATGTACTCAAGTAAGAAAGTAAAAAGTAGCTCTTTTGAGGACGTTTTTGTGCAAAGCTAACTGAGCCTTGTGCTATATTAATATAATAAAATTATATTAGGAATTAGTACATCGGAATATAAATTGTATTTCAGTCTAAATTTAAATTCTAATGAATGTACTCAGCTTGAATCAGTTATGTAGAACATGAGCAGAGAAAAAAGAGAACTTTTAAAAACAGCTCTATTTTCTGTTGCCTACATTGTAGAGGGTGACTTTGCCTCCACACCTAAACAGGAAAATGAGCACAGTCAGGGGTTAAAGTGAGATTCAGCAGGTGGGGAAACCACCTAAAATCGGTTGTAGTGGCTCAGCATGGGGCAAAGAATCACAACTCACAATAATTTCTATTGTGAGCTCCAGTAGATTTTCTTAGTGTTCAGGCTGTGATCAGCTGACCTGCTGCTGCTGCTCTGAGGTTTACTGCTCTTTGTGGATTCACACAGCTGAATTCAAGAAAAATGTAAGCAGATATTTCATGAGTTGTCTTGGCTGATTTCCATCCTCTACACTGACAGTATACTGTTTATACTG
>VUQS01065543.1:0-11258 GCA_015108495.1 Heterochromis multidens | reverse complement strand
CCCCCCCCCCCCCAGATCAGCAGTGAGCCCGGGACGCAGCCAGACCAGACCCCGAACCACCAGTGGACCCTCGCGTACGGGCGTACGAAACAGGGGTGTAGGAAGACCCCCCCGCACACTCGGTGTTGGAGGGGATATGTTGGGTGCGTGAGTGTGTGTGTATGAAGTATAGACGATGAGTATGACTGTATGAAAACTATAGTGCTATTAAAATTGGGGGGGAAAGATGTGCCCTGATCACTTGACTGCTGGTCAACAGCGCTCATCCATACCCATACCGTATGCACTTATGCACCCCAGTACCATCAGAGATGCTGGCTTTTGAACTGAACGCTGATAACATGCTGGAAGGTCACCCTCCTCTTTTGCTTGGAGGACGCAGCGTCCATGATTACCAACAAGAATGTCAAATTTGGACTCGTCTGACCATAGAACACTTTCCCACTTTGAAACAGTCCATTTCAAATAAGTCTTGATGCAATGTCATGTGAGGGCCCAAAGGCCACGGGCATCCAATACAGGTCTTCGGCCTTGTTCGTTACGCACAGAGATATCTCCAGTTTCTCTGAATCTTTTGATGATGTTATGCACTGTAGATGATAAGAGTTGCAAATCCTTTGCAATTTGACGTTGAGGAACATTATTTTTGTTGTACTCCACAATCCTTTTACACACTCTTTCACAGATTGGAGAGCCTCTGCCCATCTTTACTTCTGAGAGACTCTGCCTCTCTATGACATCTATGACAAAGCTAATCATGTTACAGACCTGATATCAATTAACTTAATTAGTTGCTAGATGTTTTGCCAGCTGAATCTTTTTGGACTTTCTTGCTTTTTCAGCCATTTGTTGCTCCCATGCCAACTTTGTTGGGACCTGTAGCAGGCATCAAATTTGAAATTAGCTCATTTAGTGGATGAAGGTGTACAAATTCCCAGTTTCAACATTTGTTATGTTATCTATGTTCTGTTGTGAATAAAATATTGGCTCATGTGATTTGGAAGTCTTTCAGTTTTCATTTTGTTCAAATTTAAAGAATGTCCCAACTTTTCCAGAATTCGGGTTGTAAATCAAGGGCCCTTAGTAACATAATCAGTACTTTCCCAGTACTATTGGATAGAAGCTGAAATAAAGGAATTATCCCTCTAATTCAGCATGGAGATAAGGGCACCCGTTAAACAAAGAAGTCATAATAACATAAAGACAATTTCTTTGGGCGAATTCTCACTAAGCTTTTCAGAATCGGATTATGGTCCATCATAAGAGTTTATGGAGGTTTTCTGGGAGCAATTTCACCTCCTCCTCCTCCTCCTTCTCCTCATGTCCTCTGGCCACCTCATAGCTCCCATGCTGTACTTTCCTCTGATTGGATCAGCCCACCCTCTGGCTGGATGGTGACCTTGTGTGCTATTGGTCAGTTTTGGGACGCAAGGTATGAAACTACCAGCTGAGCTTCATTAGGACTTGGATCAAAGTAACAAGTATTTCACTCTCTCTCTCACACACACACTCACTCACTCTTGTCATTCCTCCGTTTTTCATAGAGCTTAGCAGAATTTAAACACTTGGGATTAGTTGAGACATGAAGGATTTTTAACCAACCAATAATCCTTTTCTGTGTGGCATGATCCCTCTCCCCTTTCCCTTTTGACAGGAAGGAAGGAAAGGAAACAGAGCCTGGAGAGAGAATGAAGGACAGTAAAGGATAGAGAGGGGAAGAGAGAGATAAATAAGATGGAGGCATTCAATTTAAAATTTGAACCTTAAAGCAGGGTGGAATGTAGGGTACACAGCGTAGATAAAATATGTGCAGTATACTTAACTTATTTGTAAACCTCCATAGAATAAAGCACAAAGATCTAGCATTTCGATGTATCATTATCACTGGCCACTGGTACAACTTGCTAGTTGGGTTTGACCTCTTTTTGTCTTCAGAACTGCCTTAATTCTTCATGGGACAGATTCAACAAGGTGCTGGAAACATTCCTCAGAGATTTTGGTCCATATTGACATGATAGCATCGCACAGCTGCTGCAGATTTGTCAGCTGCACATCTATGATGCAAATTTCCCATTACATCACATCCCAAAGATGCTCTATTGAGATCTGGTGACCGTGGAGGACATTTGAGTACAGTGAACTCCTTGTCATGTTCAAGAAACCAGTTTGAGATTATTTAAACTTTGTTACATTGTGTGAATTGTAGCCTGAGTGTGGTCCATCTCTAAACACTGGTGTAGTCTTCTGCTGCTGTAGCCCATCTGCTTTAGGGCTCCATGTGTTGTGCTTTCAGAGATGCTCATCTGCATACCTTGGTTGTAATGAGTGTTTATTTGAGTTACTGTTGCCTTCCTATCAACTCAAAGCAGTCTTGCCATTCTCCTCTGACCTCTGGCATCAACAAGGCATTTTTGCCCAGAGAACTGCGGCTTACTGGATATTTTCTCTTTTTTGGATCATTCTCTGTAAACCCTGGAGATGGTTGTGTGGGAAAATTCCAGTAGATCCACAGTTTCTGAAGTACTCAGACCAGCCCATCTGGCACCAACAACCATGCCAGTCTATATATCACTGCATTTTGCAGTCACTTAAATCACCTTTCTTCCCCATTCTGATGCTCGGTTTGAAGTTGGACAGTGCTTTGTTGATCTTTTATCTCAAACATCACCTTTTCTGTAGTAGATCACATAAGCTGCATAAACAACCGTGACGATGTATCCCATTAACAAGTGAACAACCATCAGGAACATGAAAACCCTGGGTTAAACCTGACGTTACCTCGGTGAGCCCAAATCTTGCTTCAGTCAGCTAATGTGGTTGCAGCATGTGTGTGTCAGATTTTAGTTTACTTGGCCTGTATCATCCCTCTCAGGTGTGTCTGTTCTGCTAGGTTACTTGGCCTTTGTGTGTGTTTTTTGCCGGTTGACAGCTGTGTTTGTACGGAAGCGCTGGCAGAGATTCCTACACGTGGAGCTAAGCCAGGTTGTGGTCTGTGTGCTCTGAGGGCAAAGCATCATGAATCTTGCTGCACCCTATGATAAATACTCTACTCACTCTTCCTGACTAACACACAAACACACACAGTGACTAATGTTTTTATATGCTAACCGAAACTATAAGTCCTTACCAGTACGTGCTTAAACCCATCACTCTCCTCACAGTTAACAATTAACCTTAATTCTAAGCTGGCTGGCTCAAACATTTTGGCTGCCATACTGTGTCTCTTTAAATTAGCACAGTTAACAAAATTAGGAGCTGCTAAATCATGTGTTATTGTAGCTCTTAATTCACAACATTACATACTAATCTAACAAGTGCTATTTAGCGAGTATCGTGATAGTCAACCAATAAAAGTAAAAGTACAATGTTTATAGGAATTATTACTAGATCCGTGCCAAATGTTGTTTTTAGAGATTTTTTATCCTTGTCATCCTTCAAGTAGAGAGAGAAATTACATGGATACAGATGCTATAGCTAATATTTGAGCTATAATTGAGACAAAAATGGAGGTAATGGTAAAATTTGATTGGCAACTTATAAAACTGACTTTTGAAAAGCTTGTTATAATCCCCACCATCTTTCTCTCTTCTTGCCATGAGTAATCAAAACAGAGTGACGTATACACAGACTGAACAACTCAGACTATGCACTGAAGTGAAGCACTGCATAATCACACATCAAGCAGGAGGGATATCGTGGATTGATTACTAATCCTAGCCTCATTGTGCGCTTAAGCCCTCTTTGGATCTCAGCATGGAGCGGCTCACTCACTCACATTTCCTCATAGCCTGTCTGTCACCACCTGGCAGTTACTGTGGTGATGGTGTCAACGCCTGTCAGTTGACTCAGTTAGGGTGCTGCTGTCCCGTCAGTCACTGCTGTTTTCTCAGTCGTGGGGATCAGACTAAGTGTTTACAGCCCCCTCATGGTCTCCTAGAGACTGTGACCTTTGACATTGTGCATCCTAGATGTTTTAAGGCAAAGCAAATGAAATTTTGACATGTTTTTCTGTTTGTTGTGTTTTTGGGCAGATTAGTACCCTTTTTATGTTTACGTAGAACTTTATTTCTGGAATCATAGAGAAAAAAACTTATGAAGCCAGCTTTTGTTACTCTAAAAATAACTTTAAACCTCTGTGTTTTGAGTGATATGTCTTGTACATCTATGTCAAATGAAACGAGTAAAGTTTGTCTTGGCACTGTTGGCTTGTTCTCACATTTGTAGCTACAAGACCTACTTACAGTTAATGTTACACGTGTCAACTTGTCAGTTTTGTGAGCAAGATTGTTAATATTGTGTGGGTTTTTATAATGTATGGGTGGATGTGTGTGCAATACATGTCTGAGTGTGCATATATGAGTATGTCTGTTCCATGTATAGAAGGTCTATGGTAACTGCTGGTTTACAGACAGGCCCCAACAACAACACTCACTCTGCAAGGGCAGAGACACTTTCTCTAAATATAAAGGGGACCCCGTGGATTTAACCACCATCTTGGTTAAATGCAAAAATCATGGTGTTAGATGTGCTACATGTAGTTAGTGCACCACAAAATTGAAAAGTTTATTTATTATTATGAAGCTTATGGCTCAGTGACACTAGAGTAAAAATAGGACGGCAACCTCCTTGCAACTAGGAAAAATCAGTGGCTGCCCAGTGATTCCGGTGAATTTTTTCCACATTCGTTGACCGATTGTCAACAGATCAACGACAGGTTGCTTCTCACCAGGTGACCTGTGCAATCACCTTGTGAACAAAAATGGTCGTCCAGAGGTCGTCTGGTGAGAAGCAACCTGTCTCCAACCTGTCTAATTTATAAACCCAGACAGGTTGCCAGCACGTTGCAATCAATCTGAGTCAGTCTGCCCCGATAAGCGGAACTTGTCTGCAACGGGTCTCTTTCCAGTAGGGAACTTGACTCAAATGGTTGCCAACTGGTTGTATTTTGGTTATATTCCTATATAAAAGCAAAGTTGCTCAGCACATATGTCATTTTGCAGTTAAATTGCCATCCTGCAATCCTGCCATTTCTGAATTTCAGTTTCCAATCTGTGAGGTTCTGGCTGAACTCTGCATGTAAGCAGTACTTGTGAATTTCTGTTTAATGTGAATTGCTGTGTATGTAAATGGCAACAGATTTGCAACAAACAGTAACAGATTTTGTCATGGTCCCTGGGTCTCTAGTTTTGTATTCTTGATTCTGTAGTATTTGTGTCTCTAGTTTAGTTATAGATGACTTCAGTTTTATTAATTCCTTTTGGCATTCCCTTCCTGTTCCCCTTTGTCTTATCTCTGTGTTTCGTTCTTTAGTGTCTCTCTGTGTCCTGTTGCCGTGGTTGCCTGTTCTCCTCATTTTGTTTTGTCAAGTTAGTCTTGTCTCTACATTCAGTTATGTCTCTCTTCCTGTTTTACTTTGGAGGTCTTTAGTCTTTAGTCTTTCCAAGAAGAATTTAAGATCCTGATCTGCTTTAGTTTTTAATTTTGTTAAAGCTCAGTAAGAAAGCTGCTTTTAAGTTTATTTACGTTTTCTGAGTCTGCATTTTTGGTCCAACTCCTGCCTGCCACACAGCAAACCTTGACAAGATTTCTGATTTTCCATTGAGTTACAGACTCATAGAGGTCTTATTGTAGTTTATATTGTTGTCATGATGCACCAAAGTTGCTTTGAAGACGGAAACTGACTGCAAGTGGTTGCAGAAGCAATCATTTCAGTGACACCCAGACTACAAGTTCACTCCACACAGTCATAAAAGCTTTGGTCATGCTGTGGTCTCCAACCACCGTTATCTGTAGTGTTACTGTAGCAATACACAAATTAAAATAAAATATTAATATTAAATGACAATTCTATAGCCATGCTTCCCACTCACTGAATGCAACAAAGCTGTTTAATGAAAAAATCATTTAAAAAAGTCATAGAAATACAGTGCAGTCTCCTCTATTTTTGCTATTGTTTATTTAATACTGGAAGTTATGTTGAGGTGTCTTTGCCACCAGATGACTTCACTTACTGTAGATGGGAAGCCTTTTTGGATCTGGAAAAAGAGATTTATACTGTGTGGGAACATAAAATGAACTAGCAGAGAAATTCAGACTGTGTACAAAATGCCACGTGTAGAGTAAGCAAAGTGTAAATGAGAAGTAGAAACTAAAGAAAAAAGAGCCACAGGTGTTTCACATTCTTGGAGAAGAGCTAAATTTCTCCAAGTAACACTATAGCAAGTGTGATGTAGATTATGGAGTTGTGTTAGAGGCCATGGGACTATATGAATATATGAGGCCTATGTGTTTTCACTTTCCCCTTTTTTGTTTGTACCCATTTGAATAGTGTGTGTCTGGGCACTGGGTTGTGTACTGTGTACTCTGTCTGTGCTCCACATGCTGTGTTTTAAGGATAAACATGATATCATGCCCTTGAGGTGTAGAGACAGGCTTGTGCAGATCTGTCTTTACAGCCCTGCTCATTCCTCTGGCCTCTAACCTTCAACATTTGACCTTTTATCCCCTCACAATATATGCACTGACAGCCACACAGCAGGTTAACCTCAGGGGCTGCAGAGTTAATACCAAGACAGAATATTTTAAGCATCTTGGCAAACATGAGAAAGAAATCTCTTCCAGTTTCAGGACATCATTTGCTTTAGATGAATTATGATCATATGTTCAAACAAAATCAGTCACTTAAATCACCTTCAGTATGAATATATCAAGATTAATTAATTTTTTTACGTCCTAAAATCTGGATACTGTTCAGCTCGCATTTGATCAACATGAGTATCGAGTGCAGTGTTGACACAAGATGGATCAAATGTTGAGCGTGACCTAAAACCTTTTCTCTCCCAATTCTTATACACTGTCCCTCATTCCATCATCTTCTCTACCCAGCCCCTGGTCCACGTGAAGTGAGTTGTGACCACGTTACCTAAGGCAAGATGAGGTCATGGGTTACCTCAGCCCCTTCCTTTCTTTCTCTTTCTTTCCTTCCTGTTAGACAAACAAGTTTCTACCTGTCCAGGTGAGCCAACAGCCCCATCATTTCTACACCTAACACAATACTTTAAAATCCTTGTGGAGCTTCGTGCACATGGTCTTGGCTTGAAAGCTTTTATTTATATACTTTATATATTTTATACTTAATAATAACTATTGATAACTAATACTAAATTATTTATATAACTTAATAATATAACGTTTTACATGGGTGATCTGTAAGATAGATAATTGTCCTTGCTGGTAATATCAGAAAACAGAGGCAGAATTTTATATTTGAATCCACAGTGCAACATATATATAAAAAAAGTTAAAAAACAAAAAAATAATTAGCATACAAAAGAAATCAGAATAAAAAAAAACAATACAACTGCATAATTTACAAGACACCAACACAGTTTCCATCGAACCATCAGTTGGCATTCTCTCTTTTAGAGCAGGCTTGTCTGCTTTTCTTCTTTATCATTTTCTACACTTTCATGTGTGTGAATCAGGAAAACACGAATGAATTAAAATAAAAGTGATTAAACTTATTATATTCAAATCCATAAAGACAACACTGCCCATGCATAACAACCAAAGTTTACTGTACAATCAAGAACATTTCAAAGTAAAGGTGAACATTCAGTATTAACTTCCGTTTTATCCTCTGTGATACTGCATTTAGACTGTAGTCACCCACTGATCACATTAAGTTATTGCAAGTGAAGAACAAATACTTTTGAAATCTGAGGAGCAATTTGTATAACCTCCCATTAAAGTTTTCCAGAATTCGAACCTGATTTTTCCTTATTTAATTATTTAAAAAACTGTGCAAATTGATTTATTTTCAGTCTGGGGTCATTTTTCCAGATCTATTTACTAGCCTCGCTCAAGATCTAGTTTCTAGATCCTTTGCTTCACAGTGGCTGTAAAGATGAAATTGGATATATGTTTGCCAACTGATATGTGGCATAAATTATGTGTAAATGTATCCCCACTCTACCTAATGAACCCATATAGTTGTCTTTAACAAAAAAGTGTTGTAAATCTTTTTTATTGCTTTCACTGGTTCCACTCTTGGTTGCTGTTTCACATGAGCTCAAACTTCATTCAGAGGAATATCAGCAACATCTCTGACTGCTTGAGGTAAGAAAATAATTTCTTTCCTGTGTGATGGTAGCGTGCTTTGTTTTTAATGATGATGTTTGTGATGGTTAGTGTGCTGCCATATCTGTCTATCAGTATTGAAATCCATCTGAGTCAGTCTCCACCAATGAACACAACTCCTCTGTGACACGTCTCTTTCCATTAGAGGATTTGACTGAACTAGTTGCTAACTGGTTGTATTCCTAAGCAATATTGCAGCGTGCCTTTGTCATTTTGCAGAAAAATCACTGTCTTGCATTCCTTCACATTTTGTAGAGGAATTTCTCAATTTCTGTTTTAAATCTGTGAGGTGATGAGTTGCAGTCTATTAGGCAACAAATACCGAAAAGTTACTATCACCCCTCCAGGCTCTTCAGTCAGACTTTGGTGCTTTTTAAGAGAAGACCATTAACTTGCAGCATACAACATTGTCACGGCTCTTGATTCAGGACACAGATGCAAAAAGATACCTTGTACATAATTTGGAGATCACAGCCAACAGCATCTGAAAACAGCAATCTGACAAAACTCATCACGTGTTTACCATTTGGAGTCACATTTTAACGCATTTTTTATTTTTTTTTAATGTGCAGGACAGCCTGAGAGACTTAAATAGAAATCCATTATTTAGACTGTACCTAAATGTTCTCTGCTAGTTTCATTACAGAATTACAGGCAGAAGCTTAGTTCAGAAAAGGCTGTGAAATAGTTCATTTTAACCCAAACCACCTGTTTTTTTTTTTTAAACCTAAGTAGTGTTGACTGAACCTATCTAAGCAGTCTGCATATTTTTTAACTTCTCTGTTTTATCTTTTGCAAACAAATCTCTCCTGGGTAAAGGTGCACATTGAAAAACAACCCTAAACAGGTAGCCATATCTTCTTCATTATGTTCCTTACGTAGGCAACAGTGGTCTCAGAATGCTTAAAAACACTAAAACTGGACGTAATCAAATGATGAATTTGATTAAAATAGAAATGTCAAATATATCTGTAGACTAAAACTAAATCATGTTTCAGGATGAACTCTGAATGTATTTGGGTATTGCCTTACAAATGCAAAGCAACCAAAGTTTAAAACCACAGTCTGCAAGCAATGGACGTGATTTACTTCATCTCAAAAGTGATACGCTCCTCTCTGTCATACTAAAGTTTCTGCTACATCTTTTACTTTCAAAACAACCTGCTTGTTGGTTTGTTGCCTGACACTTCTTGGCTGTGAACTTACACATGCAGATTTGAAGTTTGAAGTTCACCCTCCCTCTCCACTACAGTGGGATTTATAGTACTGTCAGTGATGAAAGGTTTATGGAGCCTCATGACTCTGCCCAGTTCATTCTGCAGCAAAAGAAGGTGGATGAGTAAGAGGGTGTATCTGAATAGGGTTATCGAGAATTAGGAAGGGCCCTCTCTTATGCATGTATACACAGGCAAAGAAATGCTCACTCTCATAATCACAAAGGTGCCTAAACACATGTTCATGTACTGTACAAATGCTGAAACATATAGCTGCACACATACATACATGTTGCAGCATGTTTGGTTACACATGTTGGAGCCATTCTGTGCAGGACTGGAATGAATGATGTGATAACTGCAATAACATATTGCTTAATAGTTCTTGTTTATTCCAGGTTATACCCCAAACTTTACTCCCTAACCTGCTCCTTTATTCATCTGTCCTTCTCTGCCTTCATCTTTGTCAGTTTTCTTAAAATTCCGTTTTCTTGTCTCTCTTTTTGTGAGGGCTGGGCTGATTGGCCTTGGGGTTTATAGTAAAGCAGAAAAAAGGAAAGAGGTGGAAGTAGAGGGAGAGGAGAGGAAGTGAGAGCAGGAAAAGTAAAACTAGTTTTAGTGTTGATGTTTGGTTGTGGAGCGTTTAGAAATCTGACTTAAACTTTGACACTTTCAGAATTAAAAATCCTGTGTTGTACACATAGAGCTGAAAACGTTGGTCAAAGCACAACTGGCACTACTGACATGTTGGGCATTTTTCTTGACGTCAGGTCAACTCAGGGTCAGCTGTGCAAATGCTGTTGTTATATGAATTATGCTGTTCTGCTGTCTACATAGAGAATCTGACAAATCATCATTTGAACTTAAAGGACAATGGATAGTGAAAAACCATTAGACCATCTGACCACATTTCATGTACTGTCTACTGTTAGACAACAGTCAACTTTAGAATGAAAACACTTCCAACTAATGCTACAGTCACACTTGGGAAAACAGTGGCTGGAGACTGTTACGACCAAAATTATTGCGACCGTGTGCAGTGAACTTGCGGTCTGGGTGCTACTGAAATGGTTGCTTTGAAGATGAGAACCAGGTCTGCAACCACTTGCAGACAGTCGCTGTCTTCAGAGCAACTTTGGTATATCAAGACAGCAATAAAATGGGAATAAGACAGTCTGCTATCAGTTTGCTTTCAGTCTGCTATCAGTTTGCTACCAGTCTGCGATTGAATGGGGTCAAGTTGGCAATAAATGTTTGTGATAATACAGTGATTAATTGTATTAACTAGTTGAAAAGCAGAAATCTGTTGCCTTCTGTTGCATCTGTTTCTGTCTATATATGTAGAAATTCACATTAAACAGAAATTCACATTAACGACTTACATTCAGAGTCCAGCCAGAACCTGATAGATTTGAGACAGAAAAGCGTTCGATACTGTTGATCATCATATTCCATTACAGAGATTAGAGCATGTCGTAGGTATTAAAGGTACCGTGCTGCAGTGGTTTGAATCATATCTGTCTAATAGACTCCAGTTTGTTCATGTAAATGGGGAGTCTTCTTCACACACTAAGGTTAATTATGGAGTTCCACAGGCTTCTGTGCTGGGACCAATTCTGTTTACATTATACATGCTTCCCTTAGGCAGTATCATTAGAAGGCATAGCATACATTTTCATTGCTATGCAGATGATACCCAGCTTTATCTATCCATGAAGCCAGATGACACACACCAATTAGTTAAACTTGTCCTGGTCTTGGGTCCAGTTGACCCAGTGTTTTGAGTTTGTGGACTTTCTAGTTTTGTTTATTTGTTATAAGGGTTCAAGATTATGTAAGGTTTATGTTTTGCATTTATCCTCTTGTGTTCTCTCCTGTGTTTAGTTCTTAGTTCCTGGTTTTATT
>VUQS01065542.1:0-11533 GCA_015108495.1 Heterochromis multidens | reverse complement strand
CAAGAGTGGAACAGAGTCCAGCCCCTCTCCAGGAGACTGGTTCCAGAGCCCAAGCCATGCGTTGAGGTGAGCCCGACTATATCTAGTCGGTACCTCTCGACCTCAAACACTAGCTCAGGCTCCTTGCCCACCAGAGAGGTGACATTCCCTGTCCCAATCGCCAGCTTCGGTAGCCGGGGATCGGTCCGCCAGGGTCTCCGCCCTTGGCCGCCGCCCGACACACACTGCATCCGACCTCTACGGCGCTTCCTGCGGATAGTGGGCCTACAGGAGGGTGGTCCCATATATACTCTTCGGGCTGTGCCCGACCAGGCCCAATGGGCTAAGGCCTGGCCACCAGGCGCTCTCCCTCGAGCACGCTCCCCAGGCCTGGCTCCAGGGCAGGGCCCCGGTAACCCTGTCCCGGGCAGGGTGAACTGTTCCCTTGCTCTTGCACTCATAAGGGTCTTCTGAATCGCTCTTTGTCTGGTCCCTCACCCAGGACCAATTTGCCATGGGAAACCCTACCAGGGGGCAAAAGCCCCCCGACAACATAGCCCCTGGGATCCCTGGGACACACAAACCCCTCCACCACGATAAGGTAGCGATTCACGGAGGAGCAATTAAATTCCTTGCGTGTAAATTCAGCAACCTGCATGCGTAGAACTCAGCAGCCACGCGTGCAAAGAAGACATCATGCATGCGAGAGTGTTTGCTTTGTAAGCACTGTAGCAGATTCACGCTTGCAGGTAACTCTCTGCTCTCGAAGCTGAATCCTGGGCAACTGACTTTTTGACTGTTTGGATGGCAGGGCCCAAAGCAAGAGGGATCCTAATGTGATTGGTCAGTTTGATTGACAGGCTCAGGTTATTGCATTAAACCGAGCTACACCGTGGCAGCAACATAAGTGCTGTTGTAAACCATATTTGTTTACAATTTGGAAATTGAGGTTTGCCGAATTAACTCGCAACAGTTATTGTTTGCTGTGTAGCAGTAGAAATACTGACAACTGTCACTGGATTACTTACTGGTTGGCTAAAGTGAATTAATTCGAGATGTGGTGTTCACTTGAATGACTCAACAATTATATAGAGGTTGAAGTATAATTTAATGCAGAACTTTTGTACTTCAGAAAAAGTTTATTTTTACAGAATGTATATATACTGTATATGTATATGTACTTTATATAAATATAGGATTTAGGATAGGCACTTCTTCCACAGCTGTAACAAGTTGATAATCATAATTTGTTCAGAGCATTTGTTCACAGTTTATCAAAACAAACAATAATTTTACTAAATGGTGCCAGAAACACCTCTTTAATATTGTTCTTACTAGTCTCTTTATGAACACTATTAAGATTTGTAAATAAACAAATATATAAACTTCTCAAACTAAAACCCCCCAAAATTAAGAAAACTGTACAAGAAACATTTTAGAAGTGACAAAGGACAACTTGCTTGTTAAGTGATGACGTATTAACCTTGCTTCCAGGTCCAAGCTCCTACTGTGTTTATTAAGGCTGCTGTCTTTTTAACATGTTGTAGTGTTTTGTATCTTGTTTTACTTAATATAAACAAGCCCCTAAAAATAATCAGTGGTCATTGTTGGCCTCTCTCGCTTTTTGTTAGCACTATTTGTGCAGCACATCTTTAAGCTCAGTTTTTAAAACATTATGACGTAACCATAGCCAATGGGCTCATGGTTTGCCAGACACCAAATATTTGACCGGTCGGGAAAAGAATCACTCTGAGGCTAACTAAGATTTCAATGAGTATATGAAGCTTCCAAACCACACAGCAGCATATTAATGACTAACCTCGTGTTGTGGATGGATCATCTCAGGTGTTCTCTTTACTGAAGTTTGGTCTGTTTTTAGCGTCTTTTCCCTACCATACAGTATGATTGGTCCAGGGTAGGAGACTGGAAAGATGGATCTATAACAGACATAACTAAAGTTAATCTGCTGGTTGACAGAAGTGCCAGGTTAATTAATGGTCCTCCGTGTGTCTTGGTAAGCTAACAAATAGCTTGTCCTCTGTGTTAAGTGTTAGCAATAAGATTATTTACATTACTTGCATTTACATTATTTGCATTTATGCTAACTTTCATAATGGGTTGTAGATGGTTAATGTCGATAAAGAGATGCATTTGATGCACAGTATTATTTTACTACCATATTTACCATATCAATAAGGAAGGTCTCTCATCCATTAGTCACTCTCTCATTATGTTAAGAGTCATGTGTTTTGAGTGTTTTGTCATGATTTATATTATATTAAGTGTTAGTCTTATGAAAAAACAAAAAACAAACATAATTTGATACAAACATAACTTTTTGTGCCCATTTTGAATGGTAAATGGTGTTCATGCAGAAATACAGCTTTCACCTGAGGGTTGTAGTGTATCGTCTAATGAAACCTTGTAAGCTGTAACACTCATAATTTAATTTGTCTAATATTTGTGTTTGTGTGCATATCTTAAGTATGTTTGGCTAGGCTGAACTAGTTCTAACGTTAGTCACAATTTAATGGTTAAAGAGTACCACATATTTTTTAGGATATTAAATAATTGTAATTTGTAGTTACTGTTTAATTGTTGGATTTCTGATTCACTTTAATGTTGTACAACAAGAGAATATAAAATAAAACTTAGAATAATTGAACTCCAGAATCCAGATCTGCAGAACCAGTCAAACGGCGAGTAATTTATCTGCCTTCTGGTAGGATTCCACCAGTCACCCTGAATGGTTATCGTGAACAAACTAAAAGAGTGCACTCTAGACTGAGAATTCTCTAGACTCGTGAATCTGCAGAATTTTACCTTTTTTGCGCTGCAGTTTTGGAGTTGCCTGACTGACAGATCATTCCCTCGTCTGATCTGTTCTTCGACCTAACTGACCTCAACTCTATTTAACTGAGAAAAAAAATACTGAAAGATAAGGTTGCAACCTAATCACATACTTTTATCGGAAGGTTGCAACCTAATCACATACTTTTATCGGGTGGCTGTAGCTCAGGAGGTAGAGCAGGTCATCTACTAATCAGAAGGTTGGTGGTTTGATCCCTGGCCACTCCAGTCTGCATGCCAAATATCCTTGAGCCAAGTTGCTCTCCAATGAATACACTTGGAGTGTGTGTGGATGTTAGATAGAAAGCACTTAAGCATAGAAAGTGCTTGGGTGAATGATGCATGTTAAATAAAGTGCTTTAAGTTCCCTGGGAGAGTAGAAAAGCGCTATATAAGAATCAGTCCATTCAACATTTTAAAGGGACAATTCATGAAATTAAAGACAATAGGGTTTTCTCTTATTATTTTGTTTTGTAAAGGGACCAGGTTGTAATTTCTGTTGGGAAATTGTTACCTGTATATTAGCTAAAGTTGCAGTTAACTGAAACTCTTTTGTATTTGTATTATGGTCATTTGCACTCATACTTAGCTCCTCCTTAACCTAGAGCGAGGTGTACTTACCCAGGAGTGGGTTACATTTACACAAAATGATAGCAGCAAACTTAACTGTTTTATCTGGGTTTTTCTCTGTATTATTGTAGGGTCTTTACCTTACAATATAAAGCACCTTGAGGCAACTGTTGTTGTGATTTGGCGCTATATAAATAAAACTGAATTGAATCACACTAGTTCAGGTCAGACAAATGAGCTACTTGCCATTGTCACGTTGTGTTGTAAAAAGACAGCCTGTCACATCTTCTTCTCCTGTCCATTCTACAGACTGCCTGTTCAGAGAACCTGTAATATTATCTGGATGAACTATTATAGTGGAGCCTGAACCCACAGTGAGTGGAGCTCTGTAGCCAGATGTGTACTTGTGTGTAGCACGTTTTATATTTGTTCATATTTTGGAAAATTAAGTTTACTCAATTGACTATGAAAACTATTTTTCCTTTTCTTAGGAATGATGTATGCTCCTCTTTATGATTGTTTTTTAATCATAAAAGGTATATGATAAAAATTTATAGTTAATTCGGCAAACGAAATATTCCAAATTGTAAACGGCGCTAAGCAGCGCTATGTTGCTGCCACGGAGTAGCTCGGTTTAATGCAGTAACCTGAACCTGTCCATCAAAGTGACTAATCACAATTAGGACCCCTCTTCCTTTAGGCTCCGCCCTCCAAACAGTCAAAAGTCAGTTGATTCATGTGCACAATGCAGCTTCGAGAACAGAGAGTTACCCGAGCGTAAATCTGCTGCAGCGGTCTCTCTCACATGCGCGATGGCTTCTTTGTGCATGTGGCTGCTGAGTTCTACGCATGCGGCTTGTTGAATTTACCCATGAGGAATTTAATTGCGCAAGTGGCAATGTGTACCTGCACCCGTTTAATGACATTATTTGTTTGTGATTATGTTTTTTTCTTGCATACGGCTTTTGACATAAATATAATTCCATAGGTTTGAGTCCCGTTACAGCTGTCATAAAACTAACACAGTATTTCATAAAAGAATATCATACAAACAATCAAACATGGTACTGTGATCATCTGGGGCTGCTTCAGGACCTGGACGATTTGCCATAATTGATGGAACCATGAATTCTGTTGTGTACCAGAAAATCCTGAAGGAGAATATCTGGCCATCAGTTCATGCTCTCAAAAGAAACTCATGAACACTTGGGTTATGCAACAGGACAATGATCCGAAACACACCGGCAAGTCCACCTCTGAATGGCTCAAAAAGACTAAATGAAGGTTTTGGAGTGGGCTAGTCAAAGTCCGGACATAAATCAGATTGAGATGCTTTGGCATGACCTTAAACAGGCTGTTTATACTGGAAAACCCTTCAATGTGGCTGAATTATAACAATTCTGCAAAGAAGAGTGGGCCAAAATTCCTCCCCAGGGATGCGAAAGACTCATTGCCAGTTATCACAAACTCTTGATTGCAGTTCTTGTTGCCAAGGGTGGCACAACCAGTTATTAGATTTAGTAGGCAATTACTTTTTCACACAGGGACAAGAAGGTTTGGATAGCTTTTTCCTTCCTTTTTGTATTTCCTCTTGTTATCTTTGTCTATTATTAAAATTTATTTGATGATCTGAAACATGTAAGCGTGACAAATATGCAAAAAACTAAGAAATTAGGAAGGGGCAGATACAGTAGGGATAATAAGACACGGGTGAACTCAATCAGGACAATAACTTGGGCAGGAAAATGAACAAAAGAGGGAAGTGTTGAAAGCCACAAGAGGAACTAACCTTCAGAAAGTAAGTTGAAAGGGAGGTGAAGAATAAACTCACACAGACAAGCATTAAAACACAGGCTGAGGGACCTCAGGTGGCACAGAGAAAAGGGACCACGAGTCAAAAACACATAAATTTTCTTTCATTTATTCAAAGTCACACTGTAATGGTAGCAGGTTACTCTGGGTATTCCAATGTATCCTGAGATCCTCCCAGGCCAGATGAGATAAATTAAAAATGTAATAAATTATTCAAAATTAAATCAGTGGTTCTCAATGCTTTCGGCCTTTGACTACTTACAAAACTCCAGTGTCTCGTGGGGCCCTCTGTCACATTTAAAAAGCTTGCAACATTCACCAAAACCCTTCTAAAATCCTCAGATTGTTTCATTAAAATAAATGCTGCAGGCCCAACGGAGTCAAATTATCATATTTCACAAATATGAAAAGCTAATTATGTGAGACTGGACTAAACACTGGGTACTCATATAAAGTAGGTAAAACTAGCTCCACCTCCACAGGTTACAATTCCTTAACCTTTACAGCAATAGATATTTCATATAAAACAATAGTCACAGAGAGCATTTTAATGCAATGTGGGTTTTCATACTTTTAATATTATAAGTACATTTTGCTCAGAATACTACTGTACTTTTACTTTATTGGGATATTATTGTAGGAGAGTTTCATGTGGAATATTTTCCAAGAATGTTTAGGCTTTAAAACCCAATTCTGTTATGTCAGCCTGAAGCCTTTCACGTTAACGTCTCTCTGTGTGTCAGGGGTGGTAGTTTCATTTGAGTAGGACCTTCTGAAATGAAACACTTCTACCATGCTAATCTTAACATAAATATTTTCCATGGCAAAGTACTGCATCTGAAAACCCTTTAAAGCCATGAAGTGCACTTTAAAACAGCATTTTGATGAGACTGACATTGTGGGTTGAGGTGGGAGATAAAATATTTGCTGGGGAGGTTTTTATGAATGGTGAAATATGGTTTGGAATGTCAGACATGGACATTCAATAGGACAGACAAAAATGTAAAGCAAAAAAGAGGGCCCATAAATCAGCTTAAAAACCTGTGCAAATGAGAAGTTGCACAAAACCGCCTGTATCAGATTAAAAAGTGAACAACCCTGCAGCATTTGTAAAGAGAGATTATTAAATGAATCATTTTAAAAATGTCCCCTGCACACTGTAACAGCAGCTTCAGCTGCAGATAAAATGGTCAATGCCATCCCCTTTGGAACAATGATGTTAGTATCATATGGTGTAGTACTCTCTTTATCACTGCAATATTCATTTTCAGTACACTTTTCTTCTCTTATCACTTAATTTGCTTTTCAATAAATTCACCTTATCTTTTTTGTTATGAATAGGTTCACCTGTAGTATTTACTACTCTATTGTATTTTGTATTTCTATATGGTAATTTTTGATCACAGGATGAATAAAATTCTGTATTATCTTTTTCTGCTGTTTAAACCTAGTTATATGCAGATTCATCCAGTGCTTTGTTTCGCTGTGTGAGTCTGACTTTCTGAAAACTCACCTGCTGAATACAATGACAGATTACCATGTAGGTCCTTAAGATGATGGTTGCAGTTTATTTCAGATCCATCCCTGGCCATATAACATTACTTTCTGTTTGTAGTAGACACAAAACATCAGCTACACTCCCAACTTTAACAAAGGAAAAAAAGACAAGAAACTAAGATCAGTTTTACAATCAAACTCTAGGTGAGTGCGCCTGCATCCCTTCTCATGTTTTTGCTTCCTGCACACTGACTGTTGCCGAGATTGCTGAGGAATATGATGTCCTGGTGCTGAAGAAAAATAACTAAGACAAAGCTCTCCATATTGAAACCAGAGTATACAGTCCACGGGGAGCTAAATCAAAAGAAGATGAGACTCAGAGGATGGAGAAAGAAGCAAAAAGAGAACAGGACATCCTGAAAGACAGCATACCGCTTGGCGGTCATGTTCTTGCACTGACTGCTGTAGACTTACTAGAAAACTGTTCAGAGCGGGACCTGTTAATGCCAGACTTGTCCATGGATGAGAGGAATCCATTATAGCTTTTTAATCTGCATCTTTGATGACCATTATGGCTTTTGATGAATGCTATCTGTGTTCATAAACAGTTATGAACGTAGATACTAGAATTGTAAGTCTTGATATCTGTTATCAATCCATCCATCTTCTTCCATCTAGAACTCAGATCATAGTTGTAGCAGGCTGTGCAGGTATTCTGGATGTCTTTTTCCTGAGCAAGATTTTCCAGTTCTTCCCAGGGCATCCCAAGGCACTCCCAGGACAGAGGAGATATATAATCTCTCCAGACAGTTATGTTGCTTCCAAGTGGGGCGTGCATAGAAAATGTCTAAGGGGAAGCTTGTGAGGATCAGATGCCAGATTTGTCTCAGCTGGCTCCTTTCAACACAAAGGAGCAGAGACTCTACTCTGAACTCCACCTAAATGTCCAGCCTCCTCAACTTCTCTGTAAGGCTGAGCCCAGACAGCCTGTTTTCAGCCATGATCTTGTTCTTTGAGCCACTACCTTGGCCTCATGATCACAGGTGAGGGTTTGATTGCAAATGGACTGTTAAACTGAAAGCTTCGCCTTCTACCTCAGCTTCTACACTTTGGTCCACTACAATGCCCACATTAATGCAGATGTAGCACCAACCCACCCATCCATCTCCCAGAAGAAGCAATCAACCATTTTTTCACTGGTTGGATTTCTGCTGGCTAAACCAAAGTCCATTCAAGGCAGTTAATTTCTCAGAATCTCAACAACAGAGGTGGAGAGTAAAAGGTTAGTGTGACCTATTGCACCTAACAGCCAGATTCATCAAAAATATGCCTGATTAAAATGAACCAGAATTATGTTTCAAGTAAAAAAAAAATCTTCCAAACCTGGAAGAAAAGATAGGGGGTGGGCAAATATGTGTGAAAATGAAAGCATGAGGAGAAAGAGGAGAAGCAGACAGGATGGTCCACGTGTAAAATACAGCTGAGATATAACTTCATGTGATGTGCTTTCAAACAATAGCACAGGTAGGAGCAGGAGGCAGGCTGATGAATGGTGAACGAATGCAGGGAGGACAGACAGATGCATAAATGGCAAAAAGATTAATAGGTGTCACATGACGTGATGGATTAATGGATACAGGGAGGCGAGGGAGGACAGGTACACAAGGACGCTGCTGAAGATAAGATGGAAACAAGTAGTGTAGGCCACCTCCTTTTTCTCACACACACACACACACACACACACACACACACACACACACACACACACAGAGAAACATTCAAACACGCCCACTTGCACTTACAAAAGGAGACCACAGAAATGTTGACCTTTTAACTTGATTTCCACAGTAATACAAATGCTTGGCGAGCCACTGAAAGAAAGAACGCCTTTTCAAAGTAGCAGCTTGAGACATCGGTTGGATGTCTGTGTTCGATATGTGCTTGCATGGCTGACCTTTCACTAATAGGCCGGGCTACTAATGCAGCGACAGCGCGGTGTTGAATACCGGCCTGCTGTTTGAAGTTCAGCATCACTAAAAGGATGGCAGAGAGCAACAGCTGGAATGATTAGGACTTGCAGAATACCGGCTTTCTTATGTTTATGAGTCGTCTCTCTTTTGTGGGATGGTTTTCTGTTTGTCCTTTGCTGTTATGTTGTGTGGACGTGTCTTTAACTAAAAAGTCTGTTTATTTCCTTCTTTGTCAAATCATCACCATCCGACACCAGAACGCTTCAAACGAAACTCACCTTCAGTCTGTAGTGACTTCATTTAGACTTCATGTCTAACAGTCACCCTCTTTCTAACGTCAGTCCTAACCTTGACCTTTGTTGCAGCTTTCATGGTGAGTTCATTGTGAAGGATTTTTCTCTCTCACTGCCTACCTCAGGACAGTTCTAATTTCCTTCAGCAGGGAAGTGTGTGTATGTGTGTGTGGTATAGTTGCACTTGAGTAGAGGGATGTTCTTCTTAAACTATCTGCTACTAATATTTTCCATGTTTTCATGTCAAACTGCTTACCTTTAAATCTATAAAATGTATTTTTAAACATTTGGATTGGATAACATTCATTTTTTTTTATTTTTTTTTTAATAAATGGGACTTATTCTGCTCCTTTCCAGCTCTGTTTTTTTATTTTTTTTATTTTTTATTTATATTGAGCTCTACTAGAGCAGCTTTTCATGATCCACAGTTCAAAATAATCCTTATTTATCTCAAACAGGGCCTTGATGCAAACCCTCCTGCTTTAAGATCAACTTTCTTCTGATTGACTGTCCCTCATAAACAGAAGGTTTGAATAGCAGGTGGGTGGGGCTTCTGTGTTCTTCTAATATAATCGAGACCTCCCACTCTATGGGCTTTCTGCTTCATAGGTGGCACTCTTGAGATGGAATGAATATGCTGTAGAGGGTTAAACACTTGTCTTCTCCTCTGGAAACTTTCATTATATTTTTGATTGATATTGTTCCATTTTTAGATTTTTTTTACAGATATCTGTTGTAATATTGGAATGTCAAACACCACGAGCATTATTTTGCTGCAGCAGAGAATTTGCAGCAGCAGCCTCCCGATAGCATCACCTTCAACCACCACAACCAGCCGCTTTTTCTACACACATGGAAGCTTCTGCTGGGTTTTAACTATGCTTCTAACATCTGCCGGAGTTACTGTTTGGAAATGGGTACCATCGAGGGAGGATGCCCTGCCCTAAATCATTAACCGACCAATCAGCATGCAAATGCGTGCTGATTTGTCAGTTTTTGGTTACACATTAAAGTGTCTATTAGACCCCATTCCTACAAGACTGCTCAAAAAAGTCCAACCATTAATTAATACTTCGATGTTAAATATGATCAATATTTCTCTATTAATGGGCTACGTACCACAGGCCTTTAAGGTGGCAGTAATTAAACCATTACTTAAAAAGACATCACTTGACCCAGCTGTCCTAGCTAATTATAGGCCAATCTCCAACCTTCCTTTTATATCAAAAATTCTTGAAAGACTAGTCAAAAAACAGCTAACTGATCATCTGCAGAGGAATGGTTTATTTGAAGAGTTTCAGTCAGGTTTCAGAATTCATCACAGTACTAGTGAAGGTTACTGATGATGATGATGATGATGATGATGATGATGATGATGATGATGATATAGCCTCTGACAGTGGACTCATCTCTGTGCTTGTCCTGCTAGACCTCAGTGCAGCGTTCAATACTGTTGTGGCGATCGCTACACTTGTTATCTTTTTTTAATGGGTTTTTGTAATAAGTGATCATGGCTATCACAGACTCCATCTTGTGAAAGATGTGGGGAGGAAGACAATGGAATGAGTGGTTGACCCAGTTCAGCATCCACACATAAATCCATGTCCAAAAGAGAATAATCCGTGCCTCCAGGAACTGCCGATTGGTTTTGTTGTGTCTCTTGTCCAATTTCAGAGAACCTGAGGGTGTCCATATTATGCTATATATTTATTTTTTTGTGTATTATTTGTTTAAATAGTGTCTGTGCTTGTATATTCGAGGAAGTTTTATTCGTATTTAATTGATTCTTTATCTGTGGGAACATTTTTCATTTGTACCCGTTTAGGCTTGTTTCAGGTTTGAGTTCTTTAAATCTGGGGTGCCATTTATTTATGTAGCGGTTTGAACTGTTTTAGACCTGTAGTTAAACAACTCAGAACAAACCCTACAAAGGATTCATGTACATAGACACATGACCCTGACAGTTTTTTCAGTCATACTAATAAATACCATGTGATAGGAAAAACAACAGCACTCAAGAGTTCTGTAAAGACAACAATATATTAAATAACAACAAAAATAGAAACAGAAGTTCTCAATTCTGGCTGGCTCAGTCCAGTTCCACTTAATTCAGTTCATTCCAAAGAAAAGAAAAAGAGTCCACTCCACGTTTTGGTAATCCTCAGTCCATTCCAGTCTATTCATTGAACACAAAAAACTCCACTTCGGGTTTTCCAATTAATCCACGAAGGGTAAACAAACAAGGAAGTCAGAAGTTCAGCAACAGAATCACAATGTACGAAACCAAGCCGGCAGTCAACCAGATCAGCTGGCTAGGAGGACTTACGGTACCGGAGTAGAGCTGGCTGTTCGGAGGTTAACCATTTCCCGATCATACCTGCGACCTGAGGTGTGCTTCTCCAGATGAGCGACCCGACGCGAGATTTACTACGGCGGACACTCGGGGAACCCAAATTGCCTGAGGTAGGCCGAAATACGGTTGTGGAGGTCAATTGCACACTGCTACTACCGGCCTCTTCTTTTCCGACTCTCCCCTACTCTGACTGCTAGCTCCCATAAGAA
>VUQS01065506.1:0-28657 GCA_015108495.1 Heterochromis multidens | reverse complement strand
GGAGGTCATAAAAGAACCCAGAACAGATGTCAATGACTTTGTTTCTCAGCTGGTTCTTTAGATCGTGACATGATGTGTTGCTTTTTGAGATCTTTTAGCCTGCTTCACTTTGTCAGACAGGTTCTGTTTAAGCGATATCTTGATTCAGCAGGTCTGGTAGTAATCAGACCTGGGTGTGGCAGTGAAACTGAACTCAGCTTTACAAAAAAACGTGGTTAATCACAGTTAATTGATGATTTAACAAGAGGGGGCAATTACTTTTTCACACAGGGCAGGTAGGTTTGGATAGCTTTTTTTCCCTTAATAAATGAAATCATCATTTAAAAACTGCATTTTGTATTGATTCAGGTTATCTTTGTTTAATATTAAAATTTGTTTGATGATCTGAAACATGTAAGTGTGACAAATATGCAAAAAACTAAGAAATTAGGAAGGGGGCAAATACTTTTTCACACCACTGTATATGTTCTTACCAGCTGAGATTGTGGTAGAACCTTGAACGGTTTCACTGGGTGAAGGATGCAGTAGAGATTATCAAACTTTGATGGGTTTCTTTAAGTCCAGATAGAGCAGAGACAACAGTGAGACACCTACTTTGCAGTTAATAAAAAAAAGCAGCTTATGATTTAGTCGCTTGAGCTTTACTTCATCAAGTGAGGCACAAATGTTGAGAGAGACGTCAAAAGATTAAATGCCGTGCACCACACACATTTTCATTCGCAAACTGATATCCTATGATGTCTGGATTGGGCCATAATTGGGCCTATGTCGTGTAGTCTAAAACCGGCATTAATGGAAGTAGTGCTGAGGAAAACAAACGTGTACAGCACAAAGTATTGGCCAGTGGTATAGTGCTGCAGGAATGAGTCCTAAACCCAGAAATTAGCTCATATTTTTTTAAATTCTCATTCTCTCAAAGTCTACTTTTTTAGTTTTAGTTGGATGTCTAAAAAAGACTGTGGTTACCACAAGCTTTAGACATTTTCAAGTTATGTTCCACAACATAAAATAAGCAAATACACCACTTGTGAATTTTAAAGATGTTGCATTTGCTAACATGTGGCTAAATAAGACTGCAGATATCAAACACTGGGGTGATGTGACCATTGGGCTGTTCGTTTGTAGGCTAACACTAGCATCTTACTTTTTGTGATTGAAGTCAGCTTCAGAAATCATCCCTCCCTGAGCCTGGTTCTGCCAGAGGTCTATTCCTGTTAAAAGGGTGTTCTTCCTTCCCACTGTTGCCAAGTGCTGCTCATGGGGGTTTGTCTGAAGTGTCGTGAATTTGTGGATGTTGCCTTGCTGAATAAAACACTGATGTATCATAACCTTTTATTTCCCACAGAGCTCATTTTCTGCAATAATCAAAAACCCTATAGAAGAAAAAAAGAAAAGAAAAAAAAACAGTAACATCTTCCCTGTGGCACCCTCCAACTTCAATACGTGATCAGGAGGTGCAAGCAATGTCACTAGTCGAGCTTTATCCTACACTACAGAACAAATTCTTGATGAAAAATGATGACAAGTTAAAATAAACCAAATATCCGATTATTGCTTAGAACTGCCACATATGTGCCGTCTGTTAACAGATTCTAACAAATCCACATAGTGAAAAGTCATGCTACTTTGGCTAATACCAGTTACTGGTAGTGTTACCTTCACTAGCTGATGTCTGAAAATGTAAAGAGTGCTTTTTTTAAAAAGAATTCTAAAGTCATTGCTGCACAAGTATCCTTCCATATTTCTATTGCATTACCTGCAGAACTCATCACTGAATAATAACATGTTACAGCTTGTGCCCTTACTACTTGTTATTGGCAAGTCAAAAAAATACTCAAAGCTCATAATGTTGAGGTCACCAGATTGAAATGCAAATAAGAAATCTTCATAATAATAAAACACACACACACAAAATTTGATTATACAATTGCTTTTATCTAATTCTCTTCCTCAAATACTCTGTAGAGCAAACATTAGAATAATAATGATTATTTTAGGTCCCTAATTTATACGCTTGTAAAAGAAACAACAAGAGGAAACAACAAAAATAAATCTGGCTAGACGGGCAGAGACAGAAATTTGAGAATAGCGACTGAGCACAGGAAATGTAGAGTCAATGGAGGGAGGAAAAGAAAGACAGAGGAAGAGAGGGAGGCAGGGAAGGGGGGAGATCTGACCTTGATGTCTGGCCACAGCAGCCAGCTGGGGATGGAGACATGAGGGCAAAGGAGAGAAAGACAGACAGGGAGAGAGAGAGAGAGAGAGAGAGAGAGAGAGAGAGACAGGGGTGGGGGGAGTAAAGTGCATGGATGATCAGATTGCTGAGAGGGCAATAGTGGCAGAGATGGAGGGACAGGGAGGAGGATGAGGGAGGTGAGATAGGGTGATGAAATAAATGAAAGGGAGGGGAACCGGAAGGTTCCTGGGCAACGTTCCACCAGTGCATCAGCTCCCTGCAGCCACACCCCATCATACATTATCAATATCGACTACCAAAAGAGAGACACAGCAGTGTTCACATAGCTCTTTCTTTTGTCTTTATGTGTCATGTCCCATACAGGACACAGAAAAACAAATTTAACAGAACTGGCATTAGTTTTAATGTGGTCCTTTAATTGCAAAATAATGGCAACAAATGTTAATTCTCAGTCCAGTATGAATGTTTTTTTTAACCTGCCTAGTTGGAAACAATATATAAAACATCAGAAAACCACTAAAATACCATATGCAAACTGAATACAATAAACCAGATACGGCAATA
Organism: Heterochromis multidens; assembly: GCA_015108495.1. Classification (NCBI taxonomy): domain Eukaryota; kingdom Metazoa; phylum Chordata; class Actinopteri; order Cichliformes; family Cichlidae; genus Heterochromis; species Heterochromis multidens. The sequence continues at coordinate 25,896 of VUQS01065506.1, read as the reverse complement.
AAATACAGGTTCCCTCATGTATTGCACCATATGGTGAGTAGGTAGCTGCTGCAGCTAAGTCTATTAATGTCCTGGTAGAGATAGTGGGGAATTTGTATGTGCCAAACAAAGTGTTGCTAAAAGTAAAAATAACCCTTGAAGAATCCATCTTGTCAATTAAGGAACGTTACTTAGATTACCTGGATATTCTCTTATGTATATACACACTGCACACACTACATTGTTGTTTCAAAGGTGACTTTTGTTGTGATTTGGCGCTATATAAATAAAATTGAATTGAATTGAATTGTGTGAACAATGCAACGAAAAAAATGAAATACAACCTCCAAGGTGAACAAAATGAAGCCAAGTGTCAAAAACTGCTGCTGGGCACGTGAAACTAGCTCCAAAAATGAATTCCCTTATACCTCCATGTCAAAATGGCCAACGTTAGAGCTGAGAAACATGTTTACAGCCTTTTTTATTAAAATTAGCACATCAACTTATAGCCCAGAGCTAGCTGTGAGCTACCTAGCTAGTGCTAGTGTTAGCTAGTATAATTCCCAAGCTGTACCAGTCTAAACAAGATAACGAAGGCTACAAAATGCTTCGAAACAGTAATGAAAATGAAATCTGTTAAGTTCCAGTTGTTTTTATTTTTTTTTAGCTTTTTTCTCCTAACCAAGCTATCCCATTTAATTTCACAATGCTAGCTGTAAGCTCATTTTTAGCTATATATGTATATATGTAGCGTAGCAACTGTTAGATTTCCCACCATTACTGCCCTTTATTAAATTATGATGTCAACGAGAATGGATATCCCTAATATAGTCATCTCAGGATTATGGACATCTGCAGCACTGGCCCACCCATCTACAACCTTCTGTTTGCAAGGCGCAGCCAATCACAGGAAGGGAAAAGGGGGGCAAGTGAGAAAGGAACCAACCAAAGGCCAGTGTAAGATAAATAAGGATTATTTTGAGCTGTGAATCATAAAAATTGTTCTAGCAGAGTCTAAGAATAGAATTATGGAGTTATCTTCAGCGTGGAATTAAAATTCTTGAGTCGCTGAGGTAATTAGCACAGAATACTAGACTCCCCTGGTTCCGTTAGATATAAATAGGCTTATCCTTTAATATTAATAATTACTGGACATCCTAGAGAAATATTAGTCCCATATGAACTGAACTCGGAACAGTTCATATGTTCACTTCATCTAAATTGGTCTCTGGGCTATTGACAAACAACAGCATACGTTCTTTGACATGATTAACATTTTTATGAGAAAGACTTGCAAACATTAACCTTGTTTTTCTTAAGCAAAACAGTGATCAAACTTGATATTAATAAAGCAAACAAAACCTTCAGGATGAACTGGATCTGATTGGGTGTGTTCATTCAAGTGAGTGGACACATTTTCATATTTCTTTACCTGTTGTCCTGGATTTTCTGCTGATTGTATCGGATATGGAAGTCTCTAAGCTCCTCTATCAGTCCTGCAGACAACATATCGTCTACACGAGCGTCCAGTCGCTTGTCTAGAGCTGGAGAACATAGGAAAGAAAAAGGAGAGGGAGAAATATAATAAATAAAGACAGACATATTCCACTTTTCAAAGCTCGTTTTATACATATTCATATTTCCTTTTTTTCCCCACAAAGAGCAAAACTACAAATCTCCCTCCTTACCCTCCATGTCAGCATGCAGCCAGAAGATGCAGGGGTCTTTGTACCTTAGCGGCCCCCCAAGACCATCACCTCCCTCCTGCCCTCTCTGCTCCTCCAGCAAGCGGCTATGTGGAATCCCCGTGTCTTCGTGGATTTGCAGACTCCTGTGTAAGACAAGCACAGCTGATGGCTCAGCTGATACCCTTCCATGTACACATTTGGTAAATCTTATATACTGTAAGCTTTGCTATTTAAGTTGCTTTACCTGGCCCATATTAGCTTCAAAACAGCAAGCCACTTTGCAACCCATTTCCATCCCAGCGCCTCCTTTTATACTGTATTTGACCTAATCAATCAATGTCATATCAGCCACCATCATTGTCTACTCTGTTCTATGTTTGGGGTCTTGTTGTCTTTCTCCCCATCTTCAATATATGCACTTGGAACGGTCGGGAGGTCCCACAACAAAGAACTATAGTGATTCTGACTGACACCATTTTCACACCAATACCAACAAAAATTTTCTTATGTTTTTAAGTTCAAATCCAACGCTTATAATCCACGTATACTATGAAGTTTTATTGAACCCCTTGTTCATAAGGCCTCGGAGGGTAAACTGAAATTACAAAACAATCCAGTCAAATGAAGAGTATAATTTGAAAGTGGTGGGAATGTTCATTGCTGCACCAGAGACATGCCTTTCAGAAAAACAAAGACAAAAAGCAAGAAGAAATACAAATCATTATCAAGAACAAACAACAGCTCATTCCTTTTCTCACCAGAATACATTCAAAGTGAGCTTAAAAAAAAAAAAAACACACACACAAACTCTCGACATGTTGAGATTTAAATACAAACCAGACTTCTGAGTCATGCCTGCCTGTACGCTGAGGTTAGAAGGAAAAGATGATTCTTGCCAACCTAACTTAAGGAACAGGGTAACCTAACCTACTACACATCAAGGAGTGAGTGAGTGTGTGTGTGTTTGTGTACTGGGAGTATTTAGACACTGTCGGTCTGAAACCTTTAGGATATCTTACAAACCTCCGAAAACTTCTGACACACAAACAAGTTAACACAACATACGTCATAAAACAACAGCAAGACAACCACATCACTAACGCTGACAGATTAACAATGCCCATTTACATGAGACAGATATCCAGTGTAATGCAAACACCTGTATCACCTGGCTATCTTGCGCTTGTCATTTGGGTGCAACATGGCAGCCATTTCGGGGTCCACCTTGGCCAGTCGTTTATGTAACTCAGCTCCTCCCAGTTTCTCCAGCTCTAGCTTCCTGTTTGGAGACCCATCTCCTCCATCCCCTGGCTCCTCGTTCTCCTGCTGCAAGATAAGTTTTATTTGCAAAAGCTGCCCTCAAACACTACCATTAAACTCCTGCTGCCAAATCTTTAATACATTACAAGGTCCGTTTAGAACAGTGCTTTGGGTCAGAAGTAATGTGCAATGAAAACAGAGATTAAGATGAGAAAAAGCACCCATGGCAGTTTTATTAACAGTAAATGACTATGCAGCATGAAGACACTGCAACAAAGAAATTAAACTAAAGTAAAATATTACATTATCTTTAAGCTGTGAAAGTTTAATCACTGTGGCTTAATGTTGTTTTCACTAGTAAAATGGGTAAAGATAATAAGACATTTATACATTTATGAGGTTAACAACAAGAAAGGCAAAAAGGACAAACCAAGGTGTATTCAAGTTGAGCATCTATGACACTTACCCCTGTGTCCAACAGGACTTTCCACAGCAGAGACTCAATGTAATAGTTTGTTCCTCCAACAATGATGGGCAGTTTGTTCCTTTTGTGCATGTCATCTATGTTGGAACGTGTTAAGGAGGAATTTTATCCGGGCATATTTTGCATAGCTTAACAATTCCAGGGTGACGGATTTTATATGAATACACAACAAATTAAAACCTCTCAGTTTGAGCTCAGTTTGTAACATAAATGCAAATGAAAAAGCAGATTTAGCTTTTGGTCTTATAAAAGTTCTCAAATAATAGCAGACAACAAGCAAACAAAACAACACTTATATGCTATCTACAGTTACGTCTTTCTAATAAATCAAGAAATCTCTGTATGTTTTCTCTTCGCCATTCTCAACAGCCGTTCACTCCCATCGAACTTTTTGGGGATACTGATGGATACCCAAATAAGTACAGTGCTTAGCTTGCCCTTAAAAAGAACTGCTCTTTAAAAAAAATGATGAAATTTAATTAAAACAAACAAATTATTGTTTGTTTTGAGGAAGAAAGAATTAATAAATCATCTCTAATGCAAATGTGAATAATGACGACAGGTGAAAACACAAGACCTGTGATGACCATTGAGAAGATGGTAACCTCTGTGGATTTAATGCATTAAAAAATGCTCTTTTTCATAACTCTACTAAATTATGATCCAATATTTGAGGTATTCCTGGTTTTCCCTTTATCCTACTGTTGTATACTTTTGAAACTAACAGCAGTCAACTAGAAAATGAACTGCAAGAGTGTCTCAAAACACGGGACATGGGAGTTAGTGGACTGACACGTAAATTAATTTGTATTTTCTTTTTCTGGTTATCTGGTTAAAATTTACAACAAATTTGGATGAAAACCTTGTATTTATATAGCTATTTTGGCCCTGAACTTTTCTAGTCATTGGAGGCGCATGTGAGAAGTTAGCTCAAACATAAAATAGTCTTTAATCTGCCAGCTCTCTAGTACAAAGGTCGTGCCCAATTTGATGTCCAATTGCCCCCATGTAGGAACAGTGCAGGCAATAGTCCAGTAAATTCAGAGAGAGCAAATGGGGTCATGTTTCCTGTCTCCTGCACGCTCCAGGGCTGGGTAATATCTTGACCCGATTCTCCTGACATCTGGAGTGTGAAATTTGGTAATGTCGTCAGCTTTAAACTTCTTCTACTGTGTCATCTGAATAAATGTCCTCAGCCTGAATATGTAGAGCTATCCAATAAAAAAAGAAAAAACTATGGTTAAGTCCAGAAAATACTTTAAAATTTGTGTTGCAGAACTTTTATTCTGTTCTTTCTTATCCCAATAGATATCTCATGACCCATCACAGTTCCAGACCCCGGGCTTGGAGTCACTATTTATGATCTGTTGCATTCGTTTTGGACCGCTGATGAGGAAATACAAACAATATAAATACTTCCTCTTGGCTAATGGAAAACTTTTAAAGACCAAATCATTGACACCTTTGAAACAAATAAATGTTAGAAGCAATGACGAGTTGTTTGAGCTAATGAGTCAATATTCTCAATTTAGTAAACTCAATCTAAACAATTTAGTTCAGTTTTGGTTCTGTAAAATCACCTTAATCACTATTTAAATTCAAAGGGACCCATTACTCTCAAGTCCAATTGTGTGTCGTCATATTTGCACTCTACAGTAGCTTGGCATGATTCATAATACTCATCTTATACTGGGCCTCAGTGTAGCCCTTCATCTACTATCTGAAACAAGTTGATTTAGCTCCTCACCCTTTAAGCTACCTTTCTTCTGATGGGCTGCCCCTTGAAAACAGCAGGTCCATAGCAAGTGGCTGGGGCTTCTTTGCTCACAGCAAGAGCAGCGTATCTGAGATGATTATTAGATATATCTACTTTCTATGACATCATTCAGAGCTAAGAGCAAAAAAAAAAAAAACTGTCTGAAAGAGACCATTTAGAGCAGTCTGAAAGGTGGGCTTTTGGTGGATCACATATTTTTAAAACTTTGGCCATGTTTAATATAAGAATCCACCATTGTTATTGTATGCGCAAACCCAATTCTGAAAAGTGTTGGGACACTGTGTAAAATGTAAATAAACACAGAATGCAAACCCGATAAAACCATATTTTACTCACAATAGAATACAGAAAACATATTAAATGTTTAAACTGAGACAATGTACCATTTAAGAAAAATATTAGCTGATTTTGAATTTGTCTCAAAAAGTTGGGATGGGGGCAACAAAAAGCTGGAAAAGTAAGTGGTACTAAAAAGAAACAGCTGGGAGAATATTTGGGGACTAATCAGGTTAATTGGTAACAGTCAGTAACACGATTAAAAGAGCATCTTAGAGAGGCAGAGTTTCACTGATCTGCAAGAAACTGTCTACAAATTGTGGAACAATTTCAAAATAATGATCCTCAATGTAAAAATGTGACTTTGATTTAATCTGAAGTACCTAATCCCAAAAAGCTGAATCTGTTCATCTGGACATAGCGTTTTTTAGTGGGAGAAACGTTTTGTCACCTCTGGTGACTTCTTCAGTCTCAGCTGACTGCAGGCTTCCCCAACCTTATAAACAGTACATTTGCATAATGACTGAAACCAGCACCATTGACTAACAATGGGCCTGTCAAAAGATTCAGACAATCTGGAGAAATCATAAAGTACCTAATATCATCAAAAGATTAAGACAATCTGGAGAAATCACTGTGCGCAAGGCAGAAGGCCAAAAATCAATATTGCATTACAGTATATAATGGTCTGTTGTATATAATGGTCTCCTGGCCCTCAGGTGGCACTTCATTAAAAACAGGCATGGTTCTGTCATGGAAATCACTGCATGGGCTCAGGAACACTTCCAGAAATCATTGTCTGTAAACAGTTCACCGTGCCATCCACAACTGCAGGTTAAAGCTCTATCATGCAAAGAAGCAGAGATATGTGAACATGATCCAGAAACATAATCATCTTCACTCGACCAAAGCTCATTTAAAATGGACTTAGGAAAAGAGGAAAACTGCTCTGTGGTCAGACAAATCAAAATTTGAAAGTCTTTTTGAGATTTGCACATCAATGTATTCTGTTTTTATTTACATTTTTACATAACCTTTTTGTAATTGGGCTTGTATATGACAGAAAACAAAGAAAAGCATAACAGGTCCCCTTTTGAAAAAACCTACAGGTCACACAGACAGAGCCTGTGTGCCACACCTTATTCCCTCTCTCTCTTTTCTGTCGCATCTTCTCTCATCTTGCACCTTTCCTTCTCTCTCCTCCTCCATTCCTCCCTCCCTCTGGTCGCCCACTTTCTCTAGGAACTGGGATGATTAAATAAATACCCAACCAAACAAGATAAAGGCCCATAAGCCATCGTCACTCATCACTTGCAGAGGAGTGAGGGCGACTGCTGGCAAATAGCGAGGAAAATTAAGAGAGGCAAAGCAGAAAGAGGGGTGGAAGATTGAGAGCAAACAGAGCCACAGAAGAGGGGTTCCGAAGGAGAGAGTTTATGTGAATGGCATCTTGAGTGAAGGATTGATGGCTGATGAAGAGTCATTAGGTCCTGCGTCTTAACTGTCTCACACAGTCGTTCCTCTTTTTCTTTCTCTTTCCTGACTTTCAGTTAAAATCCTCCACCATGATTCCAGCTCTTCTAATCTGTATTCATCTCTTCCCATTTCTCCCTCTTTCCACCAGCAGGCTTGCGGTGCACTGAGCCTATTCTTGGAGCTACTGCATCCCCTCGCCGCACTGGTGAGCGTGTGTGCGCAAGAGAGAAAGGCAAGTGTCTGTGTGTGTGCATGCATCCCATCCTGATCTATTAATACCCTCTCTAGTTATCGCCTCCTCTCTCCACATCTGTGTGACGGCCAGTGTCTGCAGCAGGGTGTGACTGCCCAGAGTCTGTGTATGTGTGTGTGTAGATTTACCACAGACGCAGACTCCTCTATAAATACAGTCTCTAGTGATCTCTTGCTTCTCATTTTTACTGCAACAGCTGCAGCAAGACACAATGACAAAACAACGATGCACACATACACAAATCAATTAATAAGAGTGAAATAAACTCTTTCTCTGCAGTTACTACTTGATAATTGGGGTGGAGTGTTGTTGTAAGATGTGGCAAGAGGTGTTATGGAAAACATTGCTCTCTTGCTTTCACATGTCTCCAAAAAGGATATCAGTGCCACTGCTTTGTTCCTGAAGTCTACCACACTGTAGGTGCTAACTAATGGGTCCACAAAGCTGATCATGTGATGTCTGCACTGGGTGCACTCCTCAGCTGTCACCTTATTAGTGATGATGTCCAGGCCCTGGTACACCTGAAGGGACACAAAGGAATGAATCAACAGCAAGGAAAAACTATTCAATTCAATTTTATTTATATAGCGCCAAACCACAACAACAGTCACCTCAAGGCGCTTTATATTGTAAGGTAAAGACTCTACAATAATACAGAGAAAACCCCAACAATCAGACGATCCCCTATGAGCAAGCATTTGGTGACTGTGGAAAGGAAAAACTCCCTGTTAACAGGAAGAAACCTCTGGCAGAACCAGGCTCAGGGAGGGACAGCCATCTGCCATGACTGGTTGGGGGTGAGGGGAGGAAGACAGGACAAAAGACATTTGTGGTAAACTACCACAAATAAAATAAACAGAAACCGTCACAAGAGGTATTACAGTAGACCCTACAATAAAACAACTCAGTGACATCTCAAGTTGTCATGTGATTATATCATGTGCTAATATTGTGAATTATTTGTTTCTATTCCTTGTTGGAATTACGGGTGTAGATGGCCGTAGATTCCCTGCCTTAGAAATAAACCCATTACATTTTATTTAATGGCCAGTAGTTTTATAGAAGTCTGCATGCCCTTGCTTCCCTTGCTCTGTGGCCTCAGTAAACACTTTTCTGATGAGTTTATGGGCTCAGTCGTTAGTTTCAAGTCTTATTGAACACAACATGAAGTTCAAGTTTTAATTTATCATTAGAGTCAGAAATGAGGATAAACCAGGATGTTAACCAATGAGCACGCAATGTCCCTGACATGAAAAATACTTTCCTACCCCATCAAATGTATATTATTTTGTTCCATCAAAACCTGAGTTCTTACCTGTTGTTATACTTCAATTCCAAATCCCCCATCTGAATGCATTTATATTTTCCCATATTCCCAACTTCCATTCACCCTCTTTTTTGAATTGCTTTTCAAATGTCTCCTTCTTTTTAAATCTCTCTCATTTCTCCCTCTCTTCTTCTTTGATCACCACACCTTTCTGCAACTCTTTTGTCCTCTCATACTTCTGTCTTCTCTCTACATCTTCCCATCTCATTTCCCATCTCTGCATCCCTCTCTGTCTCTTTGTGTCAGCGAGACATGGGTGTGTCCAGGGATTGGCAGCTGGCAACCGACCCCATCTCTGTCACCATGGAAACTGGGTCAACTTCACGGTAGCCACGGCATTGAAACGTGTGTGTTCTCCTGCAACAGGTATGTGTGTGTGTGTGTGTGTGTGTGTGTGTGTGTGTGTGTGTGTGTGATTCAGTGACATGACTGTGCAAGTTGGGGGCATTCTGGAAATAGACAGGCCCAGGAGATGAAAAGCACATGTGTGAACAGGTGTGTGCACACATGCACACGTGTAGTTGTTCCTTAATTGTGTTCATGTGTAAGTCTAGCATCCGTTATTCTGATTAATATTGAACTTAAAACACTGGCAAAACATTACATGTTATCCTGTGCTGACAATGCTCTTATCCTGTATTTTAGTCAGAATTTTGATAATAAGGTTCCATTATTAAGCTCGCCTGTGTTTATCTGCTCTAATGTAAGCTGTAGTCATTAGCATGCCAGGCTAACTACCTCACCAGATCTCAATCCAATAGAGCACCGTTGGTCTTGTTAATATGGACCAAAATCTCTGAGGAATGTTTCCAGCGCATTGTTAAAGATTTAAGGCAGTTGTAAAGGCAAAAGGGGGTCCAACCCAGTATTAGCAAGGTGTACCTAACAAAGTGGCCAGTTAGTGTATCTAAGAAAATTACCCTGTTTACTTGATGGATTTAGGACCTCAGTAAATACATTCCTAATGGTTAATGATCTCAAATGCTAGTTCCAAGCTCATTTAATACAGTATGATGTTTATATTGTAATTAATATATCTGAATTATTATTCAGAGTAAAATGGATGATATCCATGTGACGTGATCCATTACTGTGTGAGCTGGGACTGTTGTTGGTTTTTCAGTCAGATGCACACAAAAACAGGTTAGCCATCATGCCAAACCCAAGGCTTCAAAAACAAAAGTTCATTAACCCAAGGTGACATCACATTGTCATGTGCATCTTTTACATACTGTACAGTCTATGTTCTCACCATTCCCTGAAGATAACAGCCAAATTTACATCAGGTAGAGCTTTTGTGTTTTTATTGGTGCAAACTCTGACTTTTTGATCACACCCTGAACTTCCTGTCTTTTAAGCAGAGATTCTGTTATTGCATTGACAGTCAAAAAGTATATTTATGTCCATTTGCAAATGTGACACACTGTATTGCAGCAGCTCTTTTATGAGAGCTTCTGCAGAGTACAGAGAACAATACGATTCATAAGACAAATCTTGTTCATGTACAACACTGTTCTTCCATTAGTGATGATAATTCCCCAATGATCCAATTATTTTTATTGGTTCTTTGATGCAAATGAAGAGAACAGAGTCATACTTGAGAAGCATTTTTGTATCACTGTGCCCACATTTCATTAGTGTTTCTCACAGGTTTAGAGTTTATGTGTCATGGGGTGGACGATGTGTACACAAAACCTCATGTGCTTCTGAGGGGCAGGGTGTGACCCAGGTTATTTTCTTTAGTTACTAAATTTCATGCCACATCATTAAAAACAGTGACAGGTGAAGTGAAAAGCATTAATCATGTCATTACAATCCACTGTGCTGGGAAACATTGAATTCTGACAATCATGTGGATGTCACATTGGTATGTACCACCCACCGCAATATTGTTGCAAACCAAGCACACTTCCATGGCAGGAGCAATCCCTGATGATGGCAGCCTCCTCCAGAAAGACAGAGTACACCTCCACACACCTAAACTGCTCAGAAAAGACCTGAAGAACACAACAAAGAGCCAAAGGCACTGACCCAGCCTCCAAATTCCCCAAATCCCAATCCAATCAAGCATTCGCAAGATGCGCTGAGATTAGCCTCCTCCACTGAGGCCCCATCCCACAACCTACAACATCCCAGTGCCAGACACCACAGGACAGGTAAGAGCACAAGGGGGACCTACTCAGCGTTAACAAGTTGGTTGTAATATTGAGGTTGATCACATGGATAAAAATGTTAAACGTGGACTACTGGGGGACACTACAATTTACTGATGTTCCCTAAATGCCTCACAAGCAAGCTATTTGTAAATTACTATTGAAATGAGCTGCACTGTTGGACTGAAAGAGCAACAGGTGATAGGGAAACAGCACAGTTAGTACTACTGTTGCAATCCAACGATGGTAACTCCCACTGTCACCTGGCTGTGAGAGCACCTCAAACTGAGGTTATAGTTTGCCAGTTTTTACACTTGCCTCAGGGTGGTAAATGTACAAAATACACCTCAGACTCTTGTACTCTTCTACTCCTCAGCAGTAAAAAACACAGTCGTGGTAGCTGACAGAATTAAATCTCTAGCTCAGATTATTACTTTAAAGTGCTTTTGTGTTTGATGGTTGATAGGAGAGCCTCCTATTAATTCAACTGTATAGAAACAGGCTGAAATTCAGCCTCACGTGCAGCAGAGATAGAATGAGATAGTCCTCAATCAATTGGAGTGAATGGAAGTAAATAGATAAATGAATTATTTAATCCAGCTTCTAGACAAAAATACAGTGGCACTGAGAGTTCGAATGCACTGCAACTTAAGAAAACACCTGCAAAAGCACACAAAAAACAACAAAAGTGTTTTTGGGGAGACAATAAAGTGACGGAACAGCTGTAGAAGTCACCGAAACCAAAACATGTGAAGGATCGCACTGAGACGTGCTTAAAAGAAGCGGAGGATTCATCGGTGTTGTGAAGGAGAATAAATGGTAATGGGTGTTACTGCAGATACATGTTTGCTACTAGCTGTTTACTGTTAGGTTGTCACTTCCACAGCTGTTGTGTTTTGTGAGTTTTGAGGGTTTTTTGTGAGCTTTTGCTGCGTTTGTTTTTCTATTTTTGTTGTGTTTTATTCGACTTCTGTTGCGTTTCGTGTGCTTTTGTAGCATTTTTCTATTTGCTGGTGTTTCCTTAAGTTGTAGTGCGTTTGAACTCTCAGGGCCACCGTACAAAAAGCAAACATTTTACTTTTATTTTCACAAATACAATATTTCAAATCACAGTATGGGTAAACTGAAATATTTCTGTTTGTCAGTTTTTGTTTTTGTTTGTTTGGTGTTTTTTACAGCAAAGCCGCTTTTGCCCATAACGCTTACAGTCTGCTACTTCATGCTAACTGGGCAATTAGGGATTTGACAGGACACACTCCCTTGATGGCACCCACTTACAAGCGTCAAACAAACAGACATTAGAAGAGTAGTTAAACCACAGCAGAAACTCCAATGTGTGTATAAGAAGCAGCAGGTTGTGGTGGTTTAACGTGAGTGTTATCAGGAGGCTACAGCTAGAAATTCTCTTTTGGTCTGCACTTCATGCCTGAAATCAAAATGTTAGATGCCTTAAATTGGATCATGGTGCAGAAAGGTATTTTATTACAATACAATGTTGTGGAAAAATCCAAAATTAAATTGAATCTATTGTCTCAACCCCTTTCTAACAAAAACATGTGGAAACTTGCCAGAAGAAAAATGTTTATGGTACAGAATTCACACGTTTGGCTGCAGCTCCACAAGCCCCATTCATTCATTCTACTCTGTCTTGCAAGTTCTTGTTGTTCTCGGATACTACATAATCTTTTTTGCAAGTTCATTATATGTAAGTAGAACATCCGACATTTAACTGCATAAAGAATGATTGGGTATTCATTTTAATTTCCAAGTATTTCCAGCATATAGAAATTTTCGCCCTATCTGTCCCGAAAGCCTTTACTCTCTCTGCTGCTCTTTACCCCATCCACTGCCTGTTCTTTGTTCCAGCCATGAATTGACTTTTGTGTTAGAACAAAGTTGGAAATCTATTTCTATTCCTGTGGATAGAAATGTATTACAGCAGACAGAAGGTGATGTATGTTACAAAGACCCTAAAATAACTGCCGGGGTAAATTTAGACCCAGCTCACTGCTGGCACAGTAGAATAGAATATACATGGTCCTACATATGTGACTCCAAGTTTGGCTCCTAAATGAGCTGCAACTCTGAAATTACTATGACAAAGATAACAGGTGGTCATTTGTGGTTTGTTTGCATGTGCGCATGCAGAGAATGAGAGTGAATGTGGCCAAACCAGAGGGGAAGGTGACAGGGATTTTCACTTCAAAGGCAGGCAAGAGCACAGCACAGATTAAAGCACAGCAGGAATCAAAGAGCCTCAAGCGACCGGCAACACACAGGTGTCTTCTGTATGCATGTGTGTATGCTTGTTTGTTGTGTTGTAGAAGAGGGACCCTATCTATTTTTACCTCCTATCTACCCCCAAGAACAGCCTCTCTTGTTTCTTGCACTCTTTGTTTTCCTGTGAAATTTATGACTTGCAGTAGAGATCAAGGAAATCTCCCACAGACGAGAGGTGCTCCTCTGTGGATGTAGTAGATGCACACAAAAGGTGCAACATTCAAGCACCCTTTATGCCACTGTTAGACTTTCCACAACTGCAAGGGAGATTTTGTCGTCAGAGGGATTACGGCTGTTGTCTGCATACCTTCCATTTTGTTGTGATCACACAGACCATGGTGCCACAACACCACAGGGCCACTAAGTGCACTTGTGTCCTCCAAGTGGGATTAGTGCAGACTAAAAAAGTATAACAGGAACAACAAGGTGTCTGAACTTAAGCTGTCCATGTGTATGTCCACAAGGGAGTATAATCCTGGCACTACCGTGTGAAGCCCTCTTTTTTATACAGAAAGCAAAAGGAACCAATACAACAATGTATAAAAACGTATTAAGTGAATGTCCTGCTGCTTAACACTACTATACATGAATGCATTTGCATGAGGCAGATGCACTGTAAAAAAACAAACAAACTTGTGACGCTTGTTGTTGACTTTATACAAATTTAAATGCTATTAAATCATGTTGCCTTAATATTTGGGGTTTCCTCAACTTTTTACAATGTGAAACATATGTTATAATGATATTTCTTTTTACAACAATTTTTACCACCAGTATGTTGATTAATTTTCATTAAATCAATATTTTTCAACGATAAGACAAAATAAGATGTACATTTTTATTTATTTTTTTTATGTAGCGCCAAATCACAACAACAGTCACCTCAAGCTGTTTTATATTGTAAGGTAAAGACCCTATAATAATACAGAGAAATTCCCAACAATCACATGACCCCCTATGAGCAAGCACTTGGCGACAGTGGGAAGGAAAAACTTCCCTTTAACAGGAAGAAACCTCCAGCAGAACCAGGCTCAGGGAGGGGCAGCCATCTGCCGGGACCGGTTGGGGGTGAGAGGAGGAAGACAGGACAAAAGAACCACTGTGGAGGAAAGCCAGACATGAATAATAACTCATGATTAAATGCAGAGTGGTGTATAAACACATGATGAGTGAAAAGAGGTATCTAATTTTCCCCAGAAAACAGCTTAATAGAGCAACACAAGTTATCAAGTACCTCAGGTCACAAGCTATCCTATACATATGTTAGATAAAAGTGCTAAAAGACCAGATGTTTCTTTTTTATATATATATATATATTTTGACATCAGAACACTGAAGTAGTCTTAGGTTTACCAGGAATTAATGAATGGATATAAATATGATGTAATATAGTCAGGGTTAGTTAAAAGGTTCCAAAAGTTTATGATGATGATGATGATGATGATTACCAACACATTTACCCATTCAGTCGAGGGGATTTTTTTTCCTAATTTACCTTTTAACATCTGTCTTTTGCTTCAAATATGACAATTTTCACAGATGTGACACAGCACTGGAAAAGTTGGCTAAAGACTGAGCCCAAGACTCCCGGCTGTACACAAAAGCAGCCAAGCAATGATGCAACCAGACTTTTAAACTATTTCCAATGTCTGTTATCTTAACGTCATTGTCTGCAATATCTCTCAAAACTATGTCCTCAAAATGTAGTTTATTGAACAGTTTCTGATGCATAAACTCCAGATAAACAATGCTGTATTTTGCCTCAGATCCTTGTCCAGCAAACCTACGGTGGCCCTGAGAGATCAAACGCACTGGAACTTAAGAAAACACCAGCAAATAGAAAAATGCTGCAAAAGTACACAAAACAAAAGAAGTTGAATAAAACACAATGGAAGTAAAAAAAAATAAATAAATAAAAAACACGTGAAGGATTGAACTGAGACATGCTTAAAAGAAGCAGAGGACTCATCAGTGTTGTGAGGGAGAAAAAGATGCAGGTAATGTGTGTTTTATTCACATGATTCTTATAATACTGTAGATACATGTTTGCTATTAGCCGTTTACTGTTAGCTTTTCATTTCCACAGCTGTTCTGTCACGTTATTGTCTCCCCAAAAACTCTTCCTTTTGGTTTCATGATTTTCTTTTTTGAGCTTTTGCTGTGTTTTTTCTACTTCCGTTGTTTTTTTTTATTCAAATTCTGTTGTGTTTTGTGTGCTTTTACAGCATTTTTCTGCTTGTTGGTGTTCTCTTAAGTTTCAGTGCGTTTGATCTCTGAGGGCCACCGTACAAACCTCTTGGCCCTCTGCTCAACACAACCACACAAGCCTGGGGGTGCAACCTGGCTAGTCAGCCAACGAAATTTGCCCCCTTAGTGATGCTGGCAACAACTGGCAATAACGCTGTGTGGATTGTGATCGATTGACAGTTTCTTCTACACCTTTTATCAGATGTTTAATCATTTACGAACATGCTACAAGTGACTATTTGAATTGTTACTAAACAACAATAATTCAAAGAGTAGACACGGTTTGATATCAGAAAATAAACAAAGATAGATAAATGAAATCAGTTTGTTGCATGTTAATCTGAACGTTTTTGACAGGAAATATGAAAAATGCTGCATGCCATTTGAACACCTGAAACCAAGATTTTAGTATAGTAAAATCTTATGAGATGTGATGATGGGCTTACAACAGCATCATAATCTGTGAATGTCAAAAGCAACAACAAAGTAAAATGCAATTTCACTTATCTCTATGACTTTACGGGGTTATGAGATCACATATGAATGTGAAATACTTACAAAAGCACATCATAACCAATTTATAACAATAGCTTATGCAAACCATTAGTTAACCCTCCACTGAAACTTTAGAAAAGTGTGACATAAACAAACCTGGGGGCACATATGATGCTTAGATTTTAACAGCAATATAAAAAAACACGTTTCAGTAAAGTATATTTTAGGTCATTTATAACATAAAGCTGTACCAGGTGAAACTGAAATAAATGTTCTCCGCTAATGGTCATCTATGATGAAGCATCACATTTAATAAGCACATGCCATTTTGCCAAGTGGTTGTTGTCCTGAGACCTACATTTGTATGATGCCCTGGGATAACAAGTGCCTCAAAAGCTTGTGATGTCACCTTAGAGAGTCCTGCTGCAGATGCTAGCAAAACTCAACAATGGAAAAATCTCTTTGTGCAAAGAAGTCAAATACAACCTAAGACCAATGTGACAGTTTTCAAATGTACTTATTAGTTTACACTACTCTCCTGCTATAGCTTTAGTACTTCGAAGCTATTAAATTACAACTTCAACTGTAACAATTTGCTTATTAGATTACCAAATTTTTATTACCATTTTATTACCATTACCATGTCAGCAAGGTAACATTCACTTACATCAGTGAGTTTGCCAGTTGTTATCAGCCAAAGCGAATAAGGATTCCTAATGCTTAAAATAATCTGAGGGTATTAACACATGCTGCACTTAATGTGGTGGAATAACAAAGTAACATGAAATTAAAATGAAGTAAAAGCCCAAAATTCTACATAAAGCTGCAATATTTCTATATTTTTACACTTAACCAAGCCATGAAGGGGCCAGATGCCAGTGCACTCCTAGTGCCGGTCCCAAGCCTGGATAAATGGGGAGGGTTGTGTCATGATGGGCGTAAAATCTTTGCCAAATCAAACATGAGCATTATGAAGAATAAGATTTCCACACTGGATCGGTTGGAGCCCAGGTTAACAATAACCACCTCTGGTTCTGTTGGGACACCAGCAGAAACTGTTCAGAGAGTTCAGGGAGGAGCTGAGACAGGAAGAGGTTAGCAAAGCAAACGTTGTATTGGCAGGAAGATGAAGAAAGTAGACAGGAGTGCTGTGAGGCTAGGTGTATGGCAAAGAGAGCGGTAGCAAAGGCAAAGGAAAAGGCTTATAGTGAGTTGTATGTGTGGTGGACACAAAGGAAAGAGAAAAGGACTTGTACCAATTGGCTAGAAAAAGAGATCGAGCTGGGAAGTATGTGCAGCAGGTTAGGGTGATTAAGGATAGAGATGGAAATGTGCTATAAAGTAAAGAGAGTGTGCTGAGAAGATGGAAGGACTACTTTGAGGAGCTGATGAATGAAGAAAATGAGAGGACAGACGGAGAAAAGTTAGTGAATCAGGAAGTGCAGATTATTAGTGACGAGGGCAGCTATGAAGAGAATGAAAAGTGAAAGGCAAGTGGTCCAGATGACATACCAGTGGAGGTATGGAGATGTCTAGGAGAGAGTGCAATTTTATCTACTGTATATAGCACCAAATCAAAACAACTGTCACCTCAAGGCGCTTTATATTGTAAGGTAAAGACCCTACAATATTAGAGAGAAAACCACAACAATCAGATGATCCCCTATGAGCAAGCACTTGGCAACAGTGAGAAGGAAAAACTTCCTTTTAAGAGGAAGAAACCTCCGGCAGAACCAGGCTCAGGGAGGGGCAGCCATCTGCTGCGACCAGTTGGGGATGAGGGGAGGAAGAGAGGACAAAAGAACCACATGGGTAGAGCCAGAGTTTTAAATTAATTACTAATGATTAAATGCAACAGTGGTGTATAAACACATAGAGAGTGAAAAAGAGATTAGTGAAGAAGAAATGTTCAGTGCATCATGGAAAGTCCCCAGCAGCCTAGGCCTATTGCATCATAACTGAGGGAGGATTCAGGGTCACCTGATCCAGCCCTAACTATAAGCTTTATCAAAAAGGAAAGTTTTAAGCCTAATCTTAAAGTAGAGAGGGTGTCTGTCTCCTGAATCGAAACTGGGAGCTGGCTGCACAGAAGAGGGGCCTGAAAGCTGAAGGCTCTGCCTCCCATTCTGCCTTTAAATATCCTAGGAACCACAAGTAAGCCAGCAGTCTGAGAGTGAAGTGCTCTATTGGGACAATATGGTACTATAAGGTCTTTAAGATAAGATGGGGCCTGATTACTCAAGACCTTGTATGTAAGGAGAAGGATTTTAAATTCAATTCTGGATTTAACAGGGAGCCAATGAAGAGAAGCCAATATGGGAGAAATATGCTCTCTCTTTCTAGTCCCTGTCAGTACTCTCGCTGCAGCATTTTGGATCAACTGAAGGTTTTTCAGAGAGTTTTTAGGACAACCTGATAATAATGAATTACTTGAATGACTTAATAAATTAGAGGTCATCTTTATCTCTTTAAGGACGTATTCAAATCTATAGTTTGTTTATTCTGGTCCGAATCAGTTGATGAGTTTGTAAACTTGTAGCTTTTCCCCGTAATTTGGTTTCTTTTCACACAGAGAAAAATCCAAGTGAACTCCAAGCGAACCAAAATGTGTCACTACAAACCACATTACAATGTTCAGTCCGCTTATTGGCCAGATGTGTATGGGGCAGGAGCAGCAAAAGTAAATACAGGAAGAAGGCTCTGTGTTCTGGACTACTGGAGAACATGGAGAATTTACGTTCATTTCATGGCTAGTTTCTAACGCGTACAGACCTTTGCACATCTATAGTACCTTGCCGCATAACAGAATACAAAGCATATCTGGCTACGGAAAGGTTTTTAGCTCAAACTTGCAACGTACACCTGGTAGTTAGTTTGGATTGAGGTCGGACCACGTTCACACCATAAAAGAACCACTCTGAAGTTCATTTGGAACCGCACCGAGACCACCTCCTCCAAAGGGTCTCGGTGCGATTGTTTTGGTTCGCACTTGAGTATGATTACTGTGTTCACATCTGCACAAACGAACTGCACCAAGGGGGAAAACGAACCAGAGTTTGATTTAAATGGACTAAACACGGCAGGTGTGAAAACACCCTAAGACATTCCTGTAGTTTAACTAATTGGTGTGTGTCATCTGGCTTCATGGATAGATAAAGTTGGGTATCATCTGCATAGCAATGAAAATTATGCTATGCCTTCTAATAATGCTGCCTAAGGGAAGCATGTATAATGTAAACAGTATTGTTCCTAGCACAGAACCCTGTGGAACTCTGACTAACGTCTGTGTCTGGAGAAGACTCCCCATTTACATGAATAAATGGGAGTCTGTTAGATAGATATGATTCAAACCACAAGCTTACGGGTTATCTGCAAGTCATGCGTCTGTGAATTATACCAGGGAGCCAAGAACTTCTGATTTGAAGCTTTCTTTTTTAAAGGAGCCACAGGATCCAGTGAGGATCCAGTAAGGATGTAAAACTATTAAAAAAAAACAATCGACCTCTGTAAGTAAGGTTTAGACTGCTGCTCTGTAATTGTGTTGGCACATGGCATTGAAGAAGATAACAGTGAAGGAATCACTTCCTTAAACTTTGTTACAGCACAAACATGGAGGGTGAGAGGATGCCTGAGGATTAGAGAAGTGTACTGGTATGATTGTCAAGAACAAAGGTGATGTGCAGAGCTGTAGTAACTACAGAGGGATAAAGTTGATGAGCCATACCATGAAGATATGGGAAAGAGTTGTTGGTGACGATCAGTGAGCAGCAATATGGCTTCATGCCAAGAAAGAGCACTACAGATGTGATGTTTGCTTTGAGAGTGTTGATGGAGAAGTATAGAGAAGGTCAGAAGGAGTTGCACTGTGTCTTTGTGGATCTAGAGAAAGCATATGGTAGGGTGTCAAGAGAGGAACTGTGGGTCTACATGAGGTTGTCAGGAGTGACAGAGAAGTCTATGAGGCTGGTGCAGGACATGTATGAGGACAGCAAGACAGTGGTGAGGTGTGCAGTAGGAGTTACAGATGAGTTCGAGGTGAGGGTGGGATTACATCAAGGATCGACTCTGAACCCCTTCTGGCTTGCAATGGTGATGGACAGGTTGACAGGTGAGGTCAGGCAGGAGTCTGCATGACATTGTGAACTGTAGTGAGAGTAGGGAGCAGGTGGAAGAGAGCCTGGAGAGGTGGAGGTATGCACTGGAGAAAAGAAAAATTAAAGATTGGACAAAGGGTATTGAATGTGGAGCTGCCAGGCAGGAGGAAAAGAGGAAGAAAACAGAGAGGATTCATGGATGTAGTGAAGAAGAACTTGCAGAGGGTTGGTGTGACAAAGGAGGATGCTAGGGATAGCATGAGATGGAGGCAGATGAGGCAGATTTGCTGCGGCAACCCATAAAGGGACCGACTGAAAGAAGAAGATTCAATATTTTTACACTTAGATTGGATTAGCATGTAATGTGAAACTAATCACTCTTAGTGATCCCAACCACAAAAATCAGCTATAAGGAGTATTTTAGATAAGGGGGGATTTAGCAGCTTGAGATGTATTTCTCTCTGGAGTTGGTGGAGACCAAAACACAGCAAAACGAAGCGTGAATTAAGAACTTACACTTGTGAAAACTGTATTCACACATTTATATGAACTTTATATTGATAAGTTGTGAGTGTTGTTTTTAAAGAATACTTTAAGTACAACCATCATTACCTCCAGATTTATACTGCATTTTTGTTCAATGATTAGGTTTGAAGGTGCTATAATATCATAGTTTAAAGCTTCCTAGTAATTACTGTGGCCTTGACACTGCCACATCTTCATCAACACCTTCCCATGTTACAAACCATGGCATATGTTACACCCTCTCACATTATGACTTTGCAAAGGAATGCAGGCTCTAAAGGGACTGCTTTCCCCATCAGGTCAGGCCAGTAATTCACTGCAAATCTACTTAAAGGCAACAGCAGGAAGATGGAGGTGAAACAAGTATGAAGACTGGGTTCAAAAAGTGTGGAGACAGAGAGATAAACACTGTGAGGAAAAAGAGAATTGTGAACAAATAAAGAAGAAGGTGTGGATTGTAGGTTTCCTTAAACAGCACATATTTCATGTCTGATTTTTTTTTTTCCATGAAAGCTTACACATCTACTGCTACAATGCATTAAACCAAGGAAGGAAAACCTCAGCCACCTCAGCTACACGTAGGTGTTTATCATAGATGGAAAGACATTAAGAGAAAAGAGAGGAAACCACTTGAGATTATTGACATTTACCTTGTTTCTCACATATTAAGTGAAGTGTGTAAAAGTGGCATTACAGAGAGGGCGAAATAGGGCGAACAATTGTGCACACACTCTCTGAAGTGCCTTACCCTAGCCTGCACAGAGTGCTAACCATGTAGACAGCTATTAAAGCCCCCCCCGCCATCCCCTCCCACCCAGCGTGGGCCACAGGGCTGAACCTCTCAGCCTCCAATCGCTGCCGGTCACCACTCTCCACACACCCACTCACCACTCCACTGCCGAGGAGAAGAGTGTGTGAACTCCATTTACTGCCCCAACTGCTAAAGTAGTATCATGCAATGTTCAAAGTGTCTCATGCTCACACTGAGCCGGGAGCAGAATCCATCAGCGTAACACCCCTCCCCTCTCCCCTGTCTTTGGCTCTTTTCCAAGTACACATAGTCATGCACATGGGTAAACACACACACACACACACACACACACACACACAGTCACACACACAAATAAACTTACATAGGCTGGCAAATGTCTGCTTTAGCACAGGCTGCCATAGCAACACGGTCAGCAGCGTTCTTGCTCTTTGGCTTCGGTGAGCATCACAGTGAGGCCAGGCGGTATCTGAAGTGCACTCACGCACAGGCACACATGTAGCCACCTCTTCATACACACACTGCACATGGAGTCACATACACATAAATCCTCATACACATAAACCAGATTCTGCTGCACATGTGATGAGTACGCCAGTGTTAGTTTGATTTCTTTATAATATTTCTGGTGGTCTAGGAGGGGATTTGGTGTCTGTCTCAAGAGGAGGAGAGAAAAGTCATACAAAAAAGGGATTAATAATACTGCCATCTACAGGTAGAAAATTGCAAATGCAGTTTTGTGGTTTGTTGTTTTTTGGATTCATATGGAAAAATAGAAAGGCCAGGTTTACTTTATGTCTGTTATACTTGCCTTTTGATCATGGATGATTAAAATGCCCAAATGTATTGTTGCACCACTGGGCTGCACAGAGCCTAATTGGGCGCACAAGAAATCCATGTATTTGAACTCCCCTCATAGTGAAAAACTGCAGAAGCACAGCAACAATACCACTGTTAAAATGTGACTGAAATTTGGTATGATGTGAAAAAATACTCATTAAAAACAGTCCAGTATGGAGTAACTAGTTTCTCACCAAAGGAAGAGCAAATGCAACATTAAAAAGGGCTTGAAATGATTCAAGAGCTTCATCATCCTGTTCATCAGAAAGTTTACAGTATTGTATAAGCTAACTGAAATCTCAACAGACTTATAATACTCCATAACTGACTTGTTCACTTATTATTATTATTATTGTTATTATTATTTTGGTTTGTTTTACAAGCAAATGCATCAACAAAATCACCTGAACACGTGAACATAAACTCTATTCCACAACTGTGGGTATTAATCTGCAGCTCCCTCTCATCAGGGAAGGTTATCACCAGATGTTGGAAACTGGCACAAGCGTTAGTGAGGTCGAACACTGATGGTCAGGGGAAACACCTGGCTCGCTGTCAGTGTTCCAGTTCATGCTAAAGGACCTTCCAAAACAAATTATAAAAACTATTTCTTTAAAATTTAAGTTTGTGTGCAACAACAGCAAAGGAACAAAACAACAACTAAGAAATAAATTATTGTCCAAAACTTCATTACATGATGCTGCCGTAAGATTTCTCTGAATCAGATCTTAGAATTGAAGTACTGCAAATGTCATTATTATGCAGGCAAAGGCTGATGAAGGAAAATTTCAGCACCACGGTCAGCAACATGCAAACGCACTGCAATGAGCACATGTGACCACTAGAGGGGGGTGTAGCTTCATTTTAGCAGCATTTGATGCACATCAGTGTTTCAGTAGACGTGGCCCAATCCCAGCGTCCACACTCACAAACTGACAGACTCTGAGGCACATTCCCACCAAGTCTGTGAGGGTTTAGGGCTGCCCCACTGTCAAATCATTAAGTACATGAGGGCGCTCTGGCAGACAGTTTGAGCCCTTCATGCACACTTTCCACAAATCTGCATTTCTATATTTCGCTGAGGGATTTACCCACAGTTCATTGTGCTGACATTAAACATGCCCTGTTAATCCAAACGCTCAAAGTAATTAAATAAATACATAGCTTAAGTTCATTTAACATTTTCTTCCATTTGAGTTAGTTCAACTTATTATTTTTGATCAACTTCAACTATTTTGTAAATTAAGTACCTGCTACTTAAAAATATCATTTAATTTGACTCATTTATTTCAATTATATAGCAGTCATCTTCAGAAGGTTTTATCCTTTTTTTTCTATTTGCGTGTGTTTAGCTCTAGTTATGATGCCAAACCCTCTTATCTTATTTTGAAGCTTAAAGGTGCAATATGTAAAGTTCCTCTTTTAAAAAAAATGATCTAAAGCCATCTCCACAAGGGGGCAGTGTTTTACCAGCAAAGTTGTCCACCTGTATAGGTGTAAACAAGAAAATGCACAGTACCTCCTAAATGTCTATGGTCTCCACACCCTTACCCCCCAAGTTCAAGCTCAAGCTAATTTAACACTCACCGACAGAGTATATTCAGTAACATGACTGAAATGATCACAAAAGCTACTTTTCTTTTTCTTTCCTGACAAGATCAGGATGGATTGTTAGCAAGATTTCTATAAACTTTGTCTCCTAACATGCACTGCAACTGTGCACATTTAGATAATTCATTTCAATTGTAGATCACAGCATACATCATATTGTCTTGCCTCACAGTTTACAACCACATCCACTAATTAGAGGGCACTTTTTAAGAATATGATCCAGATCCACAACAAAAATTAAAGTGTTTTTCCCTTTTCCCATGCTCCACCTCCCCACATATGTTTATGAAATTTGGATTGGTAGCAGTCAACACATCTCTGTGGAAGCTCTCGCCCCGGCAGAAGAGCAAGATGTGCTGTATGACAGAGGTAGAAGCAGCCATCTGATAACTGTGAAGGAAGCTGATCTTCAGGTCTATAGAACAAGCACCAAGCAAGACCACCAAATAGAACTTGTCATATGTTTTCTCCAATGATGCTTTTGAACCACAGGAACCTGTTCATAGTTCCTAAACCTTTGTCCCCTTCTTTTGTGTTTACACTGCTGGAATGATCAAAGCTCTTAAAGACCCAATGTCTGGAGTCTTCGTCAGCTCCTATTTAAGGAGAGGTACCCTCCATCACAAGAGGAACATTTGAGTCACAGAAGTAAACAGTGATTGGTCTGGACATAAGTGTACATTGTTGCATTTAAAAAATCCACAGTGCAGTCCATGCTTCAATAGGACAATGCTCGACAGAAAATACAACACACCAAAGTTAAAATATTTACTGCTATCTCCTCCCAGCTGCCTTGGGAATCCACATACTGCAAAGCAATTTAAAAAGTGGTTAGTGTTACATATTCAGTTATAACCCATTCCTCCTCATCGGGCAGTTAGGCCCTTGTTCACTACTATAGGCTCAGTTTATTAATTTCACTTTACTACTTTCCACAATAAACAGGCTGTTGCATGTGAAACAAAGTTACACCGAAAAAGGAAGGAAAACATGTAAAAGTGGACTTGATGATACTGCAGATTATGTGATATTAAGGTCACAAATAAACTGCATAGACTGTAAACAGAATAATCTTCCAAAAATGTTACAGTTAAACTGAAAATTACATTTTTCAAACAACAGAACACGAGATGTGTGAACTGAATTTCTACAAAATAGAAGCAGGTTAAGCTTTTTAACCAGCATAAGTGACCTCAGTGACCCCATTTGGGCATAGATCATGGCAGGTGGGTCAAAAGGAAATGATTTTTGCATGGAAAACAAACAGTAGTTTGCTGATGTGTTCTTGCTATCATGGGGTGTGGGTTGTGAACACTTCTTCTGAAGTGGGGCATGCCACGAAAAGTTTGAGAACCACTGCCTGTTGTGCATTCAAACACTGCTTTCTACAGGGTTGTTTTTCCAAAGGGAGTAGGGCTTATTAAAGTTGTTCAAATGTCTTCTTGGAGGTTTTTTATTTTATATGTTTCAAGGTAAGTACTTTCTAGAGGAACCTTTGAGTGACGCAACTATAAGGTGACTGGTCTTCACCCAGGGATGTTAAAGTGTGGCTCATAGGCCAGTGTTGATCCTTGGTAACATTTTATGGAGCCTGCAACCGCAAACGAAGAACGCACTGCTGTCTATTTATCAACAATTTGTGTCACACTGATATAATGGAAAGAGATCAAGGAAGAATTTATTTTAATTTAAACTCACGGCCGTCAGAGCAGACTAAACATGCCTAATTCTGATAAATATAACAGGTGTCTAACAGCCTTCTTACTAATGGCTGAAAAACTAAACTTAGCACAAAATGTAAGAAAATTAGTGTTTGGTTGATTATTTCTTTGTTGTAACAATGCTTCTTGGCAATAAATCTTATACTGTTGGAAAGCCTGTTTATTTCCCCTTAAATGGTGCCACATTTGTTAGGAAAATGCATTTGTGGGTTGAGCAGCAGAGTTGAGTATGTGGGTTGCACCCACGAAAAACTTGCCCAATCTTCTCTGCCAATGCCAAACAGCTTATTCTGCTATTGACTCTTGCTTGGTGTTGTTTATTGGATTGGATGAAACACGACTTAATGGCAATTTAACAATTTATTAATTTAACAAACAGGGGCCTCAATAGCATGTGGAAGAACCACACACAGCCACAACAGCCTGGCACCTCCTCCTCATACTGGTCACCAGCTTGGTCACACACTGCTATGGGATGGCATCCCATTCTTCAACCAGCATTTGTCACAAGTCAGCCAATGTGGTTGTGTTGGTCACTCTGGCATGAACAGCACACCCAAGCTGATCCCACAAGTGTTCAATGGGGTTGAGGTCAGGACTGCAGGCAGGCCGTTCCATCCTCTCCACTCCCAAATTCTGGA